>MU551623.1:85745-131088 GCA_024362625.1 Silurus asotus
TATATATATATATATGCGCTCACATATGATACCATTCTATACCTTGTATGCAGCTATGAGCTGTGAACAATTTCTGTTTTTCCTAATACTTTTATTAGTGCCGGTTAATTTCCAGTGGCGCAGGAAAGTTGAGTCTGCATTCTTCTGCATGTAGGTTATCAAGTCATTCTTTGGTAATTCATCTGTGCCAAGGTACTGTTCCACATGCTCTACAGACCAGCAACCCTACAACAGGAAGATCCAAAAGTTGGTCTTTCCTGATTGTAAGTTTCACGCAATACACATGCATTACAACAGCCCTAACCCCTAAAAGTACCGTGCAAATACCAAAATTAGTCAAGAGGATCTTTATTTCTGGCCTAAAACAGACTCCTAGCTACAAGGTTAGTGATGACCGAGAGAGTCTACTAACAGCCACAGTCAGATTTTAATGAGCTGGAGAGAACAAGTGAAAAAGATAAATAAATATTATTTATAGAGAAGAGGAGGAGAGTAGCAGGTAAAAACATATTACCATCTTCCCACTTTCTTTCTCTTTGTCGGAGTCCTTCAACTCTCTGTACATAATCCTATGAAATAAACACACAGCTAAGGTTAATAACTCTGGATCTATAAAGTAACAACATGGTATGCAAGAAATATTTAAAGCAACCCAGACAGTATGGTGATTATTTAACTGACGTGTATGTCGGCTCCCAAATGCGTCGAAGTTTATCAGATTTGATGCTGCCATTACAGGAGAGCTGCAGCAGCTTTTGGACATAGTAGAAAATGGTAGATTTGTAGTTTGTGAGAGGTAGCTCAACTTCCCGTGTGGTTCCCAGGCCTGCCACCTTCAAGATAAGAGCTAGATGCGGGGAAGGAGCACAAACTACCTCCTCCAGCACCTCTGAACGAGGTGTACCTGCACAAGGTCATAAAAAAAGTTTTTATATATATATATGTATATAACATATATATATAAGTGTTATAAAGTATGGAGTAGCATTAAAAAGTTTACATTTTGCCAATAAAGTACAATAATCTCCCGCTTTACCGCGGTTCGAATCTCGCCCCCGGTATATCAGGGAATTTAACGCATTGCCACAAAGCTAATTTGTTTTGCTGATTTTCCTGGATAGCATGATAGACAAAAAAAAGTTTAAGGGGATTGTTTTTTTGTAGTTTTATGTTGAAATAATCAAATTTATTAATAAAAATATAATTATTAATTATAAAATGAAGTAAAATTTTAATACAGTACAGAAAGTAAAGAATGCCTTGTATCTTTAACCAATGAACAAGCAGAGAAACTGCGCATAGGCTAAGCCACTGTAGAACTCTACTGTACAGTACATGTTCTTACAATAAATGTGAAACAAAATTCATCTTGCTATATTTTTGCAAATGTTTTCTGTGTGTTTAAAGTGTGTGAATGGACGATGTACAGCTTAAAAAAATAAATAAAAAAGAAAAATGCACTTGGGGTGGCAGCCGTTTATCGAAGTTTTGCGTTTATTACAGGCGGTTTTGGAAGGTTACCATCGCGATAAACAGGGAATTACTATAAATCAAATATATAGCATGTAAGTAGAAATCAAAGCTATAATTTCTATAAAGAGAACCTGGTGTAGGGATTTCCAGATCAGTGGTTTGCTGGACATTTGTTCGGCCTGGTCTGGGGTCAAATGCAGGGACTAAAGCAGAAAACTGTCTTTTCAACACAAAGTCATCATCCCACGTTCTACGCCGACCCCCTTTAGTTTCATATTCCTCTTCCTCCTGTCAGGCCACCATTGAACATCACAGAATTTATAGACCAGCATTATGCATCAGCAAACTACATAACTACAGTACATACATGCAATAGAGGACTTCATCTCACCACAAGCATGCTTTTCACAGGAACCATGCTGACAGGAATTATTCTTTTGTATAGATAAATTAATCAAGCCATTTGCCAACAAGAAAAAAAGATATACAAGTAATATTATAATTATATTTAAAATAAAATATACTTCATTTTCATTACCACAAAAAGAAAACAAAATCTGACTCAACAACAAAAGAGTGGTACTGTACTGGTATCAAAACTACAACAAGTTTTACCCTATGTATATGAACGTGGTAACCAAGGTTGACCCTGGACCGTACCAGAACTTCCTCATACTCCTGGTCCTCCTGATTGTCATCTTCGTTCTCATCATCATCATCGTCTGGTTCAGGCAAATCTTCCTCATCATCCAGCTCTGCAAGCAACGTATTTGCTCGACAGCTATCTAAAAAGTCTGTGAAAATGTCAAGTAGACAAAAAAACATGGAAAATTACCCCATTAAAAGATTTATTTCAAAGAGAGACAGCTTAGAAGCAGAATCATGCAATTGTTGACATTGCTAAGAGGTATATTATCAAAATAAAGGCAGAAAACATAAACATAGAGAATAACACAGATTAATGATTTACAAGCCAGAAAACCGATGTTTTAGTAAGTGAACAAAATGAGCATAACCTACCATAGAGTGAAAACTCTGCCTCCTGACCTGTGTCACTCTCACTAGATGTTGAGGTCAGGCTTGTCGTCAGAGTGTTACTGAGCAACTGGCCAACAGACAAACCTGTAGTGGCTGTGGCTACATTATTGCTGCTGGTTACTATGGAGGTGGACATTGTTACAGTCGAGGTGGTACCAGTGGTAGTAAGGTTAGGAAAGCTCTGTGCACCCATTAGAGGAGAGGCTGCAAAAACAAAGGCATTTATGACTAACTGAATAGTAACTAATGTGTGGTTCAGCCAAAGCTTATGACATGTATGCCTAAAATATAGCTCTTAAGATGGTTTGTCCTTGAGACCTCAGGAAAAGATTACGGTTGTAAGGTTTTTACTTAAATCAGAAGTTTCCAAACATATGTTCACCTAATTTACAAATTGGGTCAACAAGGAAATTTACAATTTCCTCTTTTGTTTCATTTATGCATTTCACAAATTTATATTATAAAAAGAGTAACAGTCAGACAAGTCATTCAAATTAACAGTTTTCCTTTTTTTTTTTTTACTAGTTTTTTTCAGTATCCTCTCACGATACACTTGAGTGTAAAGTCTTTTAGATGACATACATTTCAAGTTTGTCACTGAATAAAAATCTTCTACTTTTTCTTCTTTCGGCTTCTCCCATTAGGGGTCGCCACAGCGGATCATCCGTCTCCACAACCCCGTCCTGTACATCTGCCTCTGTCACACCAACTACCTGCATGTATTCCTTCACCACATTCATGAACCTCCTCCTCTGCCTTCCTCTTTTCCTTTTTCCTGGTAGCTCCATCCTCAGCATTCTCCCATGCCCCTACTCTGCACATGTCCAAAACTCTCAATCTCCCCTCCCTCACCTTGTCTCCAAAACGTCCTACATGGGCTGTCCCTCTAATAAACTCCTTTTTAATCCTGTCCATCCTCGTCACTCCCAACGAAAACCTCAACATCTTCAACTCTGCTACCTGTCCATACCACTGCAAACAGGAAAGAGCTCAAAACTGATCCTTGATGCAGTCCAACCGCCACCTTGAACCAGTCTGTTGTTTTACTATTGCACACTTAACTGCTGTCACACTGTCCTCATACATGTCCTGCACCACCCTCACATACTTCTCTGACACACCTGACTTCCTCATACAATACCACTCCTCTCTCAGCACCCTGTTGTACACTTCCTCTAAATCCACACACACACATTGCAACTCCTTCTGACCTTCTCTATACTTCATGAAGTACAAATACTAATTGGTTTTACTAATTCATTTAGCAAATACTGAAATTAGGATGATTTTAAAATGAAGGAAAGGTTTTGAGAGAGACAGAACTCAACAGTGTGTTTAAAATCTCTGCACATAAAATAATTTTACAGTTTAAATTACAAACCCTGACTGATGCTTATTTTGCACAAAATCAATCAGTAAACTAGTATGAACCAGACATCTTTATATTGGTCTGTATCACACCGATTCAGTGTGTATTATTATCCTATGACAAACGATAATTTGTGTTCAGTGCATGTAATATTACTTCGGTTTTAAATGTATACATACAAATATAAAAATGTCCAAATAATCGTGGTCCTATAATGTCAATTTGGAATAAAAAAAATTAACAGAGGATCACATTTTTTATTTTAAGAAATCTGGGGGTATTTAAATAAAGAGACTAAAGCACTGTAATAAATGAATATATTAAATGTCATTTATATTTTCAATTTAAGCTAAGCATTTTCCTAATGATTTATCGTACCAAAAAACATAATATAATTATAGATATACACATTGCAGGGTTATTGTGACAAACTACCTTTACACCGAATTATATCAAAAAGCTTTGTTTTGTGCTACAGAATCAAGCAGTTTATGACCATAATTTTTTAGTTGCTTGCCAAGACATTTAAGTCAATGCTACATTCTAGTTGCAATGTTTAACACGAGTTATATACTAAAAATACTAATGATAATTTATTGTATTAATTACAAATAATTATACTTGTAACATCTTGTCTCCATCAAACAAACTAATACACACCCATGTTACAGCAAATTTGTCTAGCCAATATTATTTATTTAAGCATAAACTAGCTTCAAGTTATAGAGAAACATGTCTACATTTTAAAGGAGCTGAAACCAATAATACTAGCAGACTGGCAAGCCATGACTACTCACCGGATGCAGCTGCAACATTGCGGCCAATTGTGTTGGTATTGTTGTCACTGCTGCTACGGCTCAGATTCATGTTGTTGGTGGCGTTGGTGCGTGCCATGTTGGGAGCGCGGCGCACAAATGACTCCATGAGACTGGCCTCACGTGATGACAGGTTAGGAACACTAGCACTGGAACTCATAGGAGCACCAGCTGCAAGCAGTGAGCTGACTGAAAGGCGAGCACCAGTGCCTGGGCCCAGGGGCCTCTGGGATACGGCAGCTTTACCAGATGAATCAGAGACAGAGCTGACATCAGGTGAACTGACGCTAACTGGCCCCACAGAGATGGCTGTTGATTCACTCTTGGGATCAGCATTTTCACAGGATGCAGAACCACCCTCGACTGTGGAGAGAACCACAAGTGGCTCCTGTCCCTCTGTCCCCGTGAGTCCACCCCCCTCAAGTGTACCCTGCTCAGACAAGCCCTCAAGTCTGCGAGCAGAGCCAAGGCCAACATCGCTGCATGCCGAGCTGCTACTGCCTTTGCGACCAGAAGATGCCAGTGACTGGCCAACCCTGTCTGGACAGTTGTTTTTGGCAAGGCTGCTCCAGGGCGTCGGTGGTCCTGCAACAGCGCACGAAACAGTTTTGGGTGACGGCGCCGACTCGGGGTCGTACCCCGGTGCTAATTTCAGGTCAAACTTCCCTTCTGCACCCATGCGGTAGGAATTTGAGCCACCAGCATCCCACGTGACATCAATCCAGCCTGAAAGAGGATTGGGTGTGGGTCAAGTCAAGAGCCAGTCAGGGGAACCAAGTGAGACACCAAAGAGTCAAAAAAAATAGCAGCACAGATCAGCATAAATTGAAAACTAATTAGTTCATACTCTTGCACTTTACAATTCCAATTTATCTAAACCAATTGAGATATTTTGACTGGGTAATGTTCAATGGCTACATGTGATGATATCAATAGTATATTAGATCCAGTTAATGTATGAAAGGGCTGAAAATGTAAAAAACAAAGCTGTGTGAAAAGCCAAGATAAAATTCCTGTTTCCATCAAGTACCAAGGACTAAATTGACCATTGAGCTTTTGCAAAAGATGACATGAGCATGCACTAGGCTTAACTAATGGACACAATACTGCATAGTGGATGACTGCATGAGTAGGATAGAGGCATGATACCCGTTAGATTGTGAGGAGGGAGAGAGAATGCGATTCAACATGAACATTTGTCTGAAAAACAGCTGACGCCATCCAACTAGAGCCAATGGTGCAGAACACACAGAAAAAACTAAAGCAGAACAAAGCTCTAACTAAAACTTGCAGGATGCAACAGACACCAAAGAGAGAGAGATATCGGTCAGAGATGACTGCGTGTATGGGGACGTGTGTGGGAATGCAGAGGTTGCCAGGTGAAGGTGTGATGACCTGCGAGTGTGCACAGGCTGGAGGAAAGATGTGCGTTACTGCGAGTGGGTGTGCGTAAATACGACGACAGGAAAGCAATGGTGCAAAAGTGAATGACAAATAAAAGAAAGCACTGTCTGTTAAACCAACGCCTGTCGTCTCTTTCTTCCAACCCGGAACCAGTAAGATCTGTTACAGATTTGTCATATTGCCACGTGATGTAGCAACTTTAATTTAGCAAATCTTGCAAAGTATCTCTCACTGTACTTCTCAGTGTTGACAATCTTAAATATAGAATTTTCGCTATATACAGAGGTAGCATACAGAGTTTTTTGGCTACCAGTTCAGTGTACCGTGTATCAGCATCCATCTTCACCTGGCACACCGAAAAGTCACGTGAGCACACACGCCAAATTTGCACTGTCTAAACTGAGACTATCTGGTCGTTTTTGCTTTATTAGTGGCGTGGAAAATCTGCAAACTGTTCTCAGAAAGTGTCCACACATGCACTTATTTATTTATTAAATCGCAACATTTGCCATAATATAAAGAAACAAGCTGACATTGCGATATAATTAATCATGCAGAATAGTGAAGAAAAATCGATAATTCTAACGGTACACAAAATAAAAAATAAAAAAATAAAAAAAATATTTTGTCATTTTTTATTAATGCAGTTCATTTTTATTAACATTTGTGATCATTTGAACGGTTTACATTTTTAAAACAATTAGAAATAATATGCCTGTTTAGTAAATAAATAAGTGTATACTTAAAAAAAAAAAAAAGATTTATATATATCAAATTAATGCAATACACTTTTTATTATATTGATTAAATTAAGTAATCAATTATTTTGGCCCAAATAAAATGTATTAAATTAAACAAAAAATACAAAATATTTATTAAATAGTTTGTTTATTAAAAAATTTGTTAGACTCTATCTGGGTAATACAGATGTGTACGTAAGTGTGTGTGTAAGTGTGTGTGTGTGTGTGTGTGTGTGTTTATAATTGAATATTTTAAAGAGATGATCTACTTAACAGTTCTACTTATTTCATCATACTTGAAAAAAAATCATAATTCCTGTCATCCTTCATTCACTCCCTCCCTTAAAATGCGGAATTGTCAGGCTCTCTCCATTTAAGAATTTTTTTTAAAGCTGGATATAAAACGCTAAAGAATCCATAGCGCTAGCCGAATGCCACTTCCTGGATTCTTAAGCGTTTTCATGCATGCACAAAAAAAGAAATCATCATATTTCCGGTACACAGTGACACTACGCTAACTCTAGTATTTTTATTTTTACGTCTGGCTTTGTTGTGTATGATTTCAAGTTTAATAATAATAAAAAAAAAAAAAAAAAAAAAATGGTTTAAAGGGGCGGGGAGGGACTAAAAAAAAAAAAATGTGTTCAAAGTGCGAGGCAGTGACTAAACAAACTTCCACTATTTAATACGTTGTTCCACTATTTAATATGTATATATGTGTGTGTGTGTTTTGAGCTGCTATAACTGTCTGCAATCATGGAACAACAAAAATAATTAGTATACAATTGTAAAAAGTATGTTTTCAAATAAAATAATTCAGGGTAAATTTAAATCGAAAAATTTAAATATGGTGAAAGACTTATTCTCTCCCAATGCCAATGCTGAATTATCAACATAAAAGCTTCTGATATTCAGTTTCAGGAAATATATTGTGCATTTTGTTTTGTTTCACTGTACACCAAACAAATCTCACCTGCTAATATATAACCTTTGTACTAAAGTGTCTAGAATTCTCACCATTATGGGCCTCTCCAGTCACCGTGCCCTCTCCAGAAGGGTTGCCATCCTGATCTCTCCACTTCCAGTCAATGCCACGTACCACCCGGGCCCCAGGGACTATGTACTTCATTACCTGAGAGCGGAAGAGGCGGCGTTGCCGACGTAGGTTAGCTTCTGCTTCCTTCACAGCTTTACCTAATTACCAAAGACAAAAGAATTCAAGCATTGAAAAAATATAAATATTTTAATATAAACCTAATAGGTCTATGACCAAAATCTTGTTTTAGATAAACTGCAAACATCAACATCATCAATTTTTTTTAATTATTATTAATTTAACCGTTCAATTTAAATTATGAATACCAAAAAATAATTCTGGATAACAGTGGAGGCAATTCTTACCAAGCTGATCTTCACAAACACCAGTGACTGTGCCATAGATCTCTAATCCAGACAGTGAGAGGTAGTGTGTTTGTCCACTAGCATTCTTTCCCATCTGTTTAATACGGATGTGTCTCCAGCCATGTTTCTCATCTCTGGATGGGTCCAACGGCCATGTAGCAGTTGACCTTAAATAACAAAAACAAATATCATGCTATCGGCACATTCGAGGAAACAAATTATTAATCAAAAATGTACAGAACTCACCCAAAGGCAAAGCACAAAGCTGAGTTAAATTAATATTATAGCAATTATAAATTTTGAAGAGCATCTAAGAGTAAGTTTTTTCATCTGTCTAAATGAAAGCTCCACAGTTTAATTCAAATTGACTAAACACCTAATATGAACAATTTAATAAAAATCTTTATAAAAAAAAAAAGCAGCTTTTTGGTATGATGTAAACATTATAAATAAGAAGACTATGTCTCATCTCAAAGCAAATTTACCCACAATAATCAAGAAAAACTGTTCAAAAAAGATGTGGTGTCTGGCTTAACAAATGTCAGTTAGGGTTTACCCACTTAAACTTGTTTAACTGCCAAAAATCATCAGTAGATGACTCAGTTACTAATAATAAATGATGTTGCCAATCTAATAAAAAAAAAATCTTTCAAAGCCCAAGTAGAAACATTTAAATATATGTTAACCACCAAAAACAGTGTGTAATACCTGAAAAAGGCCAATAACTTGACAAAAAATAAAACACATGAACTGAAAGAAAGCTCATAAGAAGAAGTAAAAGAAAAACACCCTACCCCGGTTCATTAAGGCTGCCATCATCCACATGGGTGTAAAAAGTCATCCAGTTCTGGCCATCCTTAGACACTTGGAAAACCCAGTTTCGAAGGGCAGATCGACCGTAGCCACGTGCATGACGTAGTGTGTAAGCTGAGGGAATGACCCAGAGGCCCAGGTCCACAGCAAACCAGGCATTTTTGTCATCATTGGTGTGACAGTTGAGGGCTGAGCTGTCTCTACTCAGGATGTCCTCTAGACGCCCATAGGGCAGATTCCTACCCTCTGAAGAAGTCACCACAACCAGACCATAAGCTGCAGGATTCACCCACTCATATGCAGTCCTGAAAAGGGATTGTTTTCCTTGATTTTAGTTTATCTCTTTTAAAAAAAAAAATTGATTAAACCATAATATCTCCAGCTAAAAACTGACCCACAAGCTAGTAGCTTTTGTGAACTATTATAACACAATGTATTTACACAAATTCCAGGTATACTTGCAATATTGCAATGCAGATATGATCAAATAAATGCAAAGCCTCTTTATGCCAATGGAAAAAGTCTTTAAACTATATTCTATTCATGTATTGAATTAATGCATAAGTTAAATACACGGGTTTTCCTCTTGCAAAGGAATGACAAGGGCACAATGTTTAAATAACTATGTGCACATGGTCCTCCAAAATGGTTCAGTAATCCTTGGCAGTGACCCACACATCTAGCAATAGTAGTGCCAAAGGAATGTCATGACCTTGCTATCATTAGCAATCACCCTAACATTCTTCAGTTAGTAACTTTGTGGCTTCTCCACAAATTTCCCAATTGTGGGAAAGACAATGAAGGTAGACTCAGTAGGAAAAAAAACACATTTCATATTGTCCAGTCCAAAATTTCTGATGCTGGAACTACACAAACAGATGTTTGCAATTGGCATGAATAACCAAAGGGTTAGCTATAGCAGTCCAACTTTGAATACTGACCCTGTTGAGCTCCCGACAAACAAATTTGGTGGAAATGGAAGAAATGAGGTGCGCATTTAATCCTGTTAATCCTGCACTGGCTGGCTGACAGCTTTGGTTTTATGATTATTATTTACCAATCCACTTTAGTACCTGGATATCCCTTTCAGACAGCTTTTGACTTGCGTTTACAGTTACGTCTGTTAGATATCTTTGTCCTTCACGGTGCTGACATTATTTTGGATACCATAGCTCTCTATACTACAAAGACATGCTGTCTTGGTCAAGGATGTGCCAGCGAGACACACTTTGTACTTTTTGAACTCTTAGATGTCTCCCATTATGTTGTGAATTGTCATATTTTATGTACAGCTGTGCAACTGCTCTGCTAATTCAGCCCTCACACTCTTGCTCTTACTTATGGACTGTGCCCTGTAACTACCATAAGCAAAGACATGTTAACCACATTATCACATGTACTAATCCACCTTCAAACTAAATAAGAGCTTTTTACAGAGCAGAACTAAGAATAAAAAAAAAAAATTCTAAAAGGACACACAGTATGGATTAAACTATAATGTAAATGGAAATGCATCCTATCACTTAATGCAATCAGTGCATATAGCACAGAAAATACTTAAAAAAGAAACTTACTTTGCATTTGTGCCAATCCAATACACAATGCCATTCTCATCAAAGTCATGCTGATGTCTAAAGGTAAAACTTTGACCTTCTCTCAACTTCCTTACAAAGATGAAGGAGGACCTATCGAAGTCATACCACTGCTTTGCCACCTATTGGTCCAGAGACATGGTTAACTTATTATATAGTGCAAAAGAATAACAATAAATTATACGTGAGTAGCGGGGAAAACACCTTACCATCTTAAGCAGATACTGCTCTAGAGACTCAACTGTAGCCAAAGGTTCCATCTTGAGCATTCTGCCAGTCCGATCAATTAAGGCTGTCTCACCTGGAGCCCGCTCTAATCGGAAACGGAGCCTCCTAGTCAGGATCTTTTATTAAAAATAAAAAAAAACAATAAAACATTTACTCAAGTATGTAATATATATTTAATAAGTTAATTAATAAATCACAAATATGCTCTTATTAACTACAGGCTTACACAATGTGAATGTGATTTGATTTGTTCCTATTGATTGAGCAACGTTTGCTAACCTACTGCTACTGCAATTAGCACTACAATATATACACTGTTGGTTTATGTATGTGATGAATGTGTTTAGTTTAGCCATTTGTCTAATAAGCAAAACCTAAGTTTTGGCAATTATGTTTCTATTATCTGAATTAACTGACAAATGCATGCATTTACCGTATTTTCCAGAATTTAAGCCGCTACCTTTTCCCACGTTTTGAAACCCGCGGCTTAAACAATGAAGCGGCTAATTTATGGATTTTTCCCTGTTTTTTTTTCCCCCGGATTTACAAGCTTCAAGCCAAAACACTGAGCCCCATAACATTAGACCAAAAAAATAGCCGAAAGGGTTCAGGTGAACCAATGAAATTCTTTATATTAAATCGCGCTTCCTCTGAAGCGGCCCGCACCACATCAAAAATATGGATGAGGTTCCTCTGATGTTTGATCTGCCGCTCACTCGGACTGTCAACAGGAAATGAGAATCATTCGCCATGCTGAAAACAAGCGGGCATGAAAAAAAAATGCACTTCACCTGTATTCTGAGCTGCACAGCATCGGGAGAAAAACTTCACCGATATTGATTTTTAAACGCACAGCAATGCCAAAATATAAACATTTGAGAGAAATTGTTGTGAAAGGAAGGAGAAAGACAGTGAACAATGACTTTCTTGGTAGGCCACTGTTTAGATACAAGCTGTGTAACAGTCACTGTCTTTTGTTTAAGCCTGTGTCAAGTTCATTAGTTTCATTGTAAAATTCAGCATTATATTTTATTTGGGTTATATTTGGGTGCGCTTAATAGTCTGGAAATTACAGTATGTCACTTTAATTATCAATCCACTATAAAATTACTCTAATCCCCAATTCCTAAATTTAGATGAAAAAGGAGGCTTGCAGGAAGGTTCACCTGAAGGTTGCATGCTGAGCCGGGTGTCTCATACAAATGAAGAGGTAGCCGTTCTATAGACTCTAGCACTGCTATTAATTTGCGAATTAAGGCAACTGCGGGTCGGCTGAAACAAAAAATATATTTAGGAAAGAGCAAGGTAAAGACAGCTTTGGTAATAAATAGACAGTTTCCTACCTTTCATCATCTTCATTTTCACTAAATGCAGTTTTAAACACATTTATTCTCTCCATCAATTGCTTACAATCATGTTTCATATCAAGGTCCACACTCTGCAAAACAAAAACATGGTTACAATGGGGAAAACAACAAAACAAAAAATCATGCCATTAAATTGGAAAAAATTTGCCATATTGTATACAGCCATCTGTGTAACTCACATTATTCAGAACAGTAAAAAGTGCTTGAACAAGCCCACTGCTACACATTTCATAGGGGGAGATGGTGTTTTCATCCTTGAGAACCACAATCAAATTTTCTAAAGCCGTTTTCATAAGGTCTCGCCACATGTTCTCTCCCTCCATACACTATAACAAAGCAGAGATAAAAGCATCTTAATACTTATAATTATTTTTAAAAAATTTTTACATCAAAACAGCAATAAAAAACAAAATAGAAAAATTCAATAAAAAAAAAAAAGTTGCCAACAAATTTCATTATTGATTGATTAAACTAAACTGGTGCTAGGTCACTAAATTTTGACTATAAAATGCAAATGATAAAAGTGGTGGCGCAAAAACACACACAACAATAAAACCATGCTGTTGGCATCGTCTCTCAGATTGTGCTTTAATGTAATGTAATGTCATCTGGAAGGTTTTCACATCGCTTTACTTTTTCCCCACATTATGTTACAGCCTTAATCCAAAATGGATTGCATTAATTATTTTCCAAAATATTTTATAAACAATACCCCATAATGGCAACATGAAAGAAGTTTGTTTAAAATCTTTGCAAATTTAATAAAAATAAAACAATAATAATAAAATTATTATTTTTTTTTTTATAAAAAAAATAAAATAATCACATGTACGTAAATATTCACAGCCTTTGTCATGAAACTCAGAATTGAGCTCAGGTGTATCCTGTTTCCATTGATCTTTGAGATTGGTGTTTACCTGTGGTAAATTTGTTGATTGGACATGATTTGGAAAGGCACACACCTGTCTATATAAGGTCCTGCAGTTAACAGTGCATGTCAGAGCACAAACCAATCCATTAAGTCCAAGCATCATGTTGCACAACCACCTTGCTCGTAACAGTGATGAATTCAATTTAAACGATGCAAACGAGCACTAAACCTAAGCAGCAAATAACAGCAGCAGTAAACGATTATATTTTTAGTCACTGTTGTGGTTTTCAGCAAATGATTATTCATTTGTACACCAATGCAAATTTTTTCCTTTTTAATGAAGCCTGTTAGCTTGCTGCGTTTCTCAAGTTTCTTTTTCTAACATTTGTCTGCTACAACAGTTAACTTTTGTTTCAAACATAATTCAACTGCAGCTTTACTACTTTCAAATGCTTGCTTTTAATGACTATTTTTAAGTTATGCATATATCGTAATTAATATACACAAATTAATTATATATTCTAGATGCTTATATCTTCACAAATTAATAAAATATCTATTTTCTAAACAAAAAAAGTCAAAATAATGTTGTTATAATGTAATGTAATTATATAGATTATTTTAAGCATGGTTGTCAACTTGTCATCTGCAAAATATAATACAAATGTTTATTTATACAAATTGCTTCACCTTGAACACTCAAATCCTGGGTTTTTCTTTTTTTTTTTTACAGAAAGAAATAACCCAGCATGAGTGTATTTGTTTGAAGGAGACATTCCCCATGCCTTCCTCAACAAGCAGCCACTATAAACTTTGAAATGTCTAAATTAAAGGTAGTTAATCTCAATATGTGGCTTTTGCATTTTTTAAGTATACTTTTGTAGATAAATACCCTGAATTAGGGTTTGATAGATTTATAAGCAAAACATCAAATAATTTATAAAAGTGAACCCAATCAATCTTAAAAAAAGAAGAAAAGAAATCGTTCGATTACCTGATAATCCGATAAATAATCGTTAGTTGAAGCAAGCACTAACACAAAATGTGGAAAAACGAAAAACGAAGTGCTGTGAATACTTTCGAGATGCACTGTATTTGCATCATATGTTTATTGCGATATAGAACTATGATTATCTCCATCAGTAAACAATATTTTGTTATTTTGTTTTTTGTGCTACTTAATGTATTAACAACAAACAGTCTCAAATATATATAATTAGTTTACATAACACAGTAAAACAGTTTGTCATTGTAGTCTACAGTCTACCCATAAAGATTTTTTTTTTAAGTATTAGTTTGAACAAATCAAGGCTTGATTTACAGACTTGCTTTTTTTTTTGTTTGTTTTTTTTAAACATTAAAACACTGCCTACTTACCAACGCTTCCTACTGAATCTCTAAATTATATACATTTTCGATTTAGCCCACTTTTCCCAAAAATAAAATTGTCAAGCTCTATTATATGATCTGTTCACAACATTTAAAATATTTAGCAAAAAAAATGAAAAAACTTTAGAGGAATCATGGCAATATGTTTTGAAGATTCATTCACCTCAATTTATCTACAACACATTTATTCAATTTAAATTGGTTCACCTCCTACACTCACAAACCTAAATCTAGGTAAACTTTCGTTAAATATAGAGTGATGTATACATTGTTAAATATGTTGTTAATTATGTGTGATATGTGGGGTTGAGATAGCAAATAGTTTTTTTTCCTCATCCTTAAAGCTTAACTACTTGCAATTAATATTTAAGTCTTGATACATCAAAAAGGGATGAAAACAAACCTTTTTAATACACTATGAATGTGCCAACATACATAAGTATGTGCCAACATACATAAGAAAATAGATTCAGATAAAACCTCTGAAATCTCTTTTTTCTATTCCCCTTTTTCATTTTATTATTTAATGTCTTATGTTAAATGACAAAACTTTTGATTAAATAAAATAAAAAATATATATATTTTGGTGTAAAGCAATTAATAGCTATACAAGATACAATAAATTATAAATCTTGAACCAGTGTTTAGAAAATGTGTATTATTATGTATGCCTCCAAACATTGTCATTTGATAATTTTCTATATCCTAAAAAAAAAAAAAAAAAGCATTTAAAACCAAATGCCTGCATATTTTTTTATTGTTTTATTTATAGTGATTATGGTGAAGAACTCAAAATATGACATGGATTTCTTACCTGTCTGTTGGTATGCAGCTCCCAAGCAGATTCAAGCTGAGTGGCAATGTTTCTCAAAGTGACAACTACTCCTCTGGGCATACTTTCTACAGCCTTAAAATGGTCATCATACAAATCTCTAGCCATTGTCTTCACCTACAGAGACAGAGAAGAAGAAACCCAATTGACATGAGATGGCATCTTATATTTAAGTTGTCTCGTTCTGTACCAATATTTGGTTTTAAGTGTTTAATAAAATTTATTTTTTTTATTGTTTTAAAAAAAAAAGACCAGTGCAATCTCAGATAAATTACATCACAAGCAAACAAAAACCTTTTGTTTTGTTTTTTCCAATTTAGATTTGAGCTTCCGTCCTCGTTTTCCAGTCCAGCCTGTCACAAACTCTGAACCTGGAACAAATTAGTATATGTATCACAAATAATGGCCTCAAGAATTATTTGAAACAAGACATAACTTTAAATCACTTAAAATCAAAGAGTCCACAATTTTTCCCAAGCTCACCAAGAGAAGTTTCAGCAGTAAAAGAGTGCTTGGTTCCTCGGTTGGACTCGAACACAAAGCCTGGTAGATCTTCTTTCAGGATGGTGGCCTGCTGGCCATCTGAGTTATGAATGGCTATCTCTCCTTCCTTAAGGCATGTGAGTGACCAGTTGCCCACAGTGAGTTTTGTGGGTCCCACTGTTGACAGAATGGGTTGGCTAGATGTGACCGGCTTTACTTGACTTCGGGCACGTTGAAGCTTTTCCAAAAACTCACTCCGACTCTCTGAAACATCAGACATGCTGTTAAATAAGGTAAAACAAGCTTTTATAAATGCATCAATTCCTTGTCTTACAAGATTAACTTTTAGCTGCCTATTTGTCAATAATGAGTATTAATACCAACAACAAGCTTTCTCTTTAATCACTTAAAAAATATACTATTGCATAAATATGGTAATAAAGATTAGAAAACAAATCACCTGAACTGTCAGAGCCTCCCTCTGGGCTGCCACTGGAGTACATAGTAGCCAATTTGCCATCCAAGATGAAGCGAAACCAGCCATTGCTACCATTCGAAAGCTCCAAGGCAGCAGCATCACTCCATATATATAAACAGTCCCTCCCTCTGATAATGGACCAGTCCCGCCAATGGTAAGGCTTACTCTGCTGAATCTCTTTGGCATCTTCCTGGGGTTCGTCCTCCTAAAATTATGATTATGAAATTATGAAATCTGTATTAGTTTATAACAAAGATTTCATTTTGCCAAATGGCTATTTATAACCTTCTCTGGTTTTGGTTCTTCCTCATTCTCATCATCTGAAGTAGGTCCTGCCAGAGTGGAAACCTTATTGATGACACCTAGTCTAGCCAGTTGGTCCAAGAACACATCGCCCCCTTTATCCACCAAATCCCTAATGATCTGCAGTGCCAGCAAGTGACCATCATCATCATCCTGCAGGGAAAGTGAAAGTACATATTAAATAATTTCCGGTTGACAAAATAAACCTAAAATATATATTTTTTTACAGAATACCACATTTGATTAACAGACAATATATATACTCTCCCAATAACTTTTAAAAACACCTGCACATATACTCATTAATTTAATTATTACAATGAAATTTAAATATATGCATATCTATATCTATATATGCATAAAATCATGCATATATAGATACAGCATCAACCACCTGAATGTGAAAATAGTGAGTTCACTGATTTTGACTGTGGGATGTTTACATAACAGTCTTTGGGGTTTAATCAAAACTAGAGTACGATATATATATATATAATCTACTATAATACTGTAGTTGTGTAACAAGGTGTGATTTAAGTATATCTCAAGTCAAACAACACACATCTACAGAGTGAATCCATTATGTGATTAAGTCTAGTTGGTTGGACTCGTGTGCGTTTGTTCACTGCATAGTTCAGTCTATTAAAGTTAAATTAGAATCACCACAAAATTCAAGATATGGGGGCAGAAAACAAAAAAAAACCTGCACATTTCATGTGATATTATTAATCATAAATATATGAAATTAATTAATATCACATGAAAGGTGCAGTTTTCCTTTAATAATATGAAACTTATGCTTTAGACAACACATTGCCTGTTTTTGATTCCAACCAAAATCACAGCGACCTTTTGTGTCTCTTATGCCCAACAGGTTTAAACGGGTTATTCATTTAATCGCAATGACTTACTTATTAGCAGTGACTTACTGGCAGTTTTATTTTCACATTTAAAATATCTCTTTTCTGCACTGCAAAGATTAATTTTGTTGATACTGATTTCATTTGCTTGGTAAAGGTCAATTTCTGAATGACTGATTAAAGTTAAGAATTTGACTCAAAGATGACCACTAAAAAAAAATAAAAATAAAAAGCTTTATAAAGGTAAAAAATGCCCATAAAACCAAAAAGACTGCAGTAGGAACAGACTTGTTAGTCAAATCTTGTTAGTCATCACTTGTCCGTACTATTTGATTATGCTTGCTGAAAAAGTGCATCCCTTCATGGCCACATTTTGCTCTTCTTCTAATAACTGTCTCCAGCATTAAAAGTCATCTCAAACTAGTTTCATTAAGATGACAATGATTTCAATAGTTCTTCAGTAGTCTTTCCAGTCACAGGACCTGAAGCCAATAGAATACTTTTGGCATGTAGTAGATTCACAACTTGAAAGTGTAACTAAAATAACGGCAGGAACTGTGCAATGCAGTAATGTCAACGTGGACCAGAATACTTCCAATATGGTGTGGACATGCCATGAAATATATTGACTGAATTTAAGTAAGGAAAGAAAAAAGTGCTCGACATTTGTATACAGTTGAACACCTACCGTAATTTCCGGACTATTAAACCCAAATATAAGCCGCACCCAATGAATTTTACACATTTTTTTATTTTGAACATAAATAAGCCGCAGCTGTCTATAAGCCTACATAGAAACTAATGAAATTTACACAGGCTTTAACGAAAGACTAAACAGTGGCCTACCAAGAAAATCTTTGGTCACTGTCTTTCTCCTTTCTTTCACAACAATTTCTCTCGAGAGTTTCTCTTTTGGCAACGTTGTGCGTTTAAAAATCACCACCGGTGAAATCTTTTCTCCCGATGCCGAGCAGCTCAACACAGGTGAACTGCGTTTTTTCATGCCCGGTTGTTTTCAGCGTGGCGAATGATTTGCATTTCCGGCGGACATGTTAGGGTAGGGCTGGGCGATATGGCTTTTAAAAAAAAGTTTAACTTTATTAAATAAAGTTTATTTACCCTTCTGGGATTATAACCCACTTTGGGTTAAAGTGCAATCAGAAACAACAAGCCAAAAATACAAGCTGGTGGCCATGCCTTTGTAAATTGTGAAAATAGAACGTAACATAACATAAAATGAGCAAACCTACAAAGAAAAATGTTTTATGAGTGTTTAAATGTGGTTTGAGTGATTTTGCCTTTACTTTTCTCCAAAACTCCACAATAAAATGACTGAGTGTTTGAATATGGTGATTTAAATAATCAGAATTTTCTGTTTCTTAACAGAAACGCCGTTCTGATGCGTCTTTACATGTACTTTGGTCACTTCTACCACCCGTACCATAAGTGTACGATTGGACGCGCAACACATAAACAAAGTGCGGCTGCTTAACCGTGTATTTTCAAGATGCGGCTGTCTTAACTTTTCTTGGGAATGAGTTCTTCTCTGCTCGCTGCCATGTTCTTTGTGTATCTCAGTGGCAAACGCGTGGGGGGAGGGGGGCGGGGCTAAGTTCCTTCGAAACTATGGGAGCTCAGAGGGGAGCGTCGGCGGACATTAAAGAGAAAACCGATTTTTATTAAAACAGATCAATGTAAACTACACATTCGAGTTAATCGATAAAATTGATTTATCGCCCAGCCCTAGTTATGGGGCTCAGTTTTTTGGCATGAAGCTTGTTAAACCGAGAAAAACCCAGGAGAAATCCATAAATTAGCCGCGTCGTTGTTCAGGCAGCGGAGTTCAAAGCGTGGGAAAAAAGTAGTGGCTTATAGTCTGGAAAATACGGTAATTGAAATCAGACCCAAAAACTGGTGAATAAAATGAGATCATATAAGTACTGTAGGCTCAAATAAGCACTAACCTCCTGGTCCAGCACAGTAGCAGTGATTTCTACCAGAATAGTGGGCAGATTGTGTCCAGCATCAGAGTCGCACACTTCCTTAAGCAGTACTTCAGAACTGTAATGAACCATCTTCCTGATCAGCGCTAAACTAGCTTTCCTACAGAGAAAAAAACAACACTTTATTACATGTACACATGTAACACATGTACTCTGTCTTTCCCCTTCTCTCCAGCGTGTACCTACACCTCTCCAGGCTCTTCTCAACCTGCTCTCTCTACTCTGACCACAAATCACAATATCATCCGTGCACAATATAATCCATGGAGACACCTGTCTGACCTCGTCCATCAAACTTCATCACCTCTGCAAACAGAAAAGGGCTCAGAGCCGATCCTTCTCTAAATCTACAAACACACAATGCAACTTCTTTTGACCTTCTCTATACTTCTCATCAACATTCTCAAAGCAAATAATGTATCGGTGTGCTCTTCCTCAGCAAGAAACCACACTGTTGCTCACAGATGGTCAACTCTTCTCTCATCCTGGCTTCCACTACTGTTTCCCATAACTTCATGGTGTGACTGATCAATTTTATTCCTCTGTAGTTATCTCCCTTATTCTTAAAAACCGGTACCAGCACACTCCTTCTCCATTCCTCAGGCATCCGCTCACCTTCCAAAATCCTGTTAAACAATCTTGTTAAAAACTCCACTGCCATCTCTCCTAAACATCTCCACACTTCTACTGGTATGTCATCTGGTTCTACTGACTTTCCACTCTTCATCCTCTTAATCACTGCTCTCACTTCCCCCTTACTAATCCTATTTACTTATTTACTTATCTCCACACCATCCATCTTCTCTGTCTCTCATTTTCCTTATTTATTAGTTGCCTAAAATACTCCCTCCACCTTCTCAACACACTCTCCTCACTAGTCAACACATTTCCATCTCCATCCTTTATTGCTCTAACTTGCAGCACATCCTTCCCAGCTCGGTCCCTCTGCCTGGCCAATTGGTACAAATTATTTTCTCCTTCCTTACTGTCCAACTTCTCATACAGCTCCTCATATGCCTTTTTCTTGGCTTTTGCCACATCCCTCTTCACCTGCTTCAGAATTTCCTTGTACTCCTGCCAACTTTTCTCGCCACTCTGTCGATCCCAATTCTGTTTGTCTAAAACCTTTCTATTTCCAGATGTCACACCAAGTACCTTTCTAGCTGTCTCCCTCATCACTTTTGCTAGTTGCCCAATAATCCAGCACCTCCTCACCACCTCAGAGCCCATCTGACCTCTTTCGCTTTCCACCATCTTATTCTTCTTTCAGGCCTCACTCTCCTCCTCTTCTTCTTATTCACCTCCAAAACCAGCCTACAGCCCACCATCTGATGCTGTCTAGCTATACTGTCCCCTGCCAACACCTTACAGTCTCCAAACTCCTTCAGGTTGCATCTCCTACATAGAACATAGTCCACCTGTGTGCACCTTCCTCCACTTGTGTACGAGTATAGCTAATCAAAAAATAATAAAATGTATATTAACAATTAGGATGCTTGAATGATTTTCTAAAAACCTTAATACAACGGTTACATTTTGTTAGAAAGAGTGATCTCAATAATGAGCAAAGTTTTCACACTTGTTATTTCAGTCACTGTCCTATACAAGCTTCACCTCATAACCCTGTCAATATAATGCACTGGTCTTTAAACACTCTCAAAATAATTAACCTTATTGAAGGCAGCATGGTTTGCTGAAAGGTTTGTGCAAATACTGGAAGCAGCCTTTTCAGATAGATGGGTGCCATCTCAGGGTCTCCTTTTGGATCACTGCCCTCTTCCTCCTCCTTGTTCACATCCTTCTTTTTCTTGTCATCCCCCTTGTTCACTGGGCACATCCAGTCTCCTAAAGCATGTTACAAATAAATGACCAAAAAAAACTCTCCAAGGACAAAATACATTGAAAACACAAATCAACAGACAATAAGAGAAACATAACTGATCTTTGAACCCTGTGTTGGAAATCATATCACAAACGTGCTCACACTGCAGTACCCCAAGATGCATGGTACTCTACAAACCTAAATTTAAAATTCTGTATTTATGACTATACAGTGCACAAATGTCTCTCCACTTTCTCTAAGATATTGGCAATAGTAAGTAGTTAACACAATCAAAATCGTCACGCATTTCTCTTTTCCACAGTCAAGAGAGTGACAATATTAAACAGGCAAGAAGAAGCTGTTGCCAGTGTAATAAACCATACTGATGGTACTATAGCATGGTAGTGAGCTATAGAAGCATTCTGATGTGTATAATTACACAGCACAACACTTATCCTGACATCTAACTTGGTTAAACACATTATTAGGCAAAGTTTTAAAGCCTTTTACTTTATTAATTGAATGTCATGTAAACAAACAATTCAAGATTGTAAAGTCTGAATCCAGTAAAAACAAAATGCAATGAAACGCACCAGGGGACTGGAGAATTGCTACAACCTCACTATGGCCCCTCTCCCTGGCCTTGTCCAGAGGAGTTTTACCATCTTCATCCCTCAGATCAGGGTTGGCTCCATGACGTAGTAAAGTCTTAAAAACATAAAAGAAAATAGGTCAAACTGGACAATGAATTTAAATCTGGACAGAAAGTATTCTGATAATTAAAGCTCCTGTTACCTTAGCTACTTGCGGTCGCCCAAAACAGGCAGCATAATGCAGGGATGAAGATCTTTGGCCTCTATTGACATCAGCACCTCTCTCACACAAGAACTCCACCTAGAGCAGAGCACATTTAAAAATCCGTCATTCACACTTATTACTATCGACTTACTATTGGCACCGAGTATTTTTGTTAATAAAATCAGGTTAAGAAATAAAGTTGCACTGAGCTTAATTATATTTGGTCTTCACAGCAGTCATATCTGAATCTGTTTTACAATCTAGATCAGTTAGGGGGCAAACACCACTTGATTTATTTTATGTTTTTTTTAAACACAAATATTAAAGTTTCACATTTCCAAAGTTTCAGATTTTAAGTGAAATCCTTATTTAAGCTCAACATTAATAACTTACAACCTTTTACAAGCCAACTACTACACATGTTGCTTGCAATTTGCATAGAATGTTGAGTTTCAAACTTTCAAAGAGCTTCATACTTTAAACAATTGAAAATTTAATTTAATTAATTAAAATCAAAAACATTAGAAAAGTCTCACCATTTCCTGTGTACCAAATGCTGAGGCCCAATTCAAAAGTGTCTGTCCCACATCATCCATAAAATTAACTTCAAATGCTAAAAAAGAATATATGTGTCATTAAAGAGTAATAAGACAGAAAGAGCCATAAAATAAAAAGAAAAAAAGCACTGAAATGACTTAAGTCAATTATAAACCTGTTCTTACCGCCGGTGTCAATGGCATCAATGAGCGCATCTGTATCCTTGCTACGAATACAGTCAATGAGCTGACGATGTGAGCGCTCTCCAGAGCTGTCAAGGCGTCGTAGGCCTGGGATACGCCCACCCGCACCAGCTGTGGATTTAGGCAGCGCCTTGCGGCCCTCGAACAGAAGAACTAACAGCAGGTCAACCAAGCGCATTGTATCCAGCACACAACGTTCGTCACCTTGCAGCGCACTCTCCATTGAATCAGGTAGTTCTGAACGCAGCAGGTCCTGAGAAGGCATACAAAATTGAATTAGATTTAAATAAGAGCATAATCAAGCCCCACTTCTTCTTCTTCTTCTTGCTCCTCCCATTAGGGGTCGCCACAGCGGATCATCCGTCTCCATACCCCCCTGTCCTCTACATCTGCCTCTTTCACACCAACTACCTGCATGTCTTCTCTCACCACATCCATGAACCTCCTCCTTGGCCTTCCTCTTTTCCTCCTTCCTGGTGGCTCCACCCTCCGCATTCTTCTACCAATATAACTCATGTCCCTCTCCTCTGTACATGTCCAAACCATCTCAATCTCGCCTCCCTCAACTTGTCACCAAAATCTCCTACATAGGCTGTCCCTCTAATAAACTTATTTCTAATCTTGTCGATCCTCATCACTCCCAACGAAAACCTTAACATCTTTAGCTCTGCTACCTCCAGCTCCACCTCCTGTCTTTTACTCAATGCCACTGTCTCTAATCCATACAACATTGCAGGTCTCACCACAGGCCTATAAACTTTCCCTTTCATTCTTGCAGATACCCTACTATCACAAATAACTCCTGTCACTCTTCTTCACCCACTCCATCCTGCCTGCACTATTTTCTTTACTTCCCTAAAACACACACCATTACTTTGCACTGTTGACCCCAGGTACCTGAACACCTCCACCTTCTCCATAAAACCGCACCACTCTACTGCCCTCCCTCTCATTCACACACATGTACTCTGTCTTACTCCTACTGACTTTCATTCCCCTTCTCTCCTGCGCATACCTCCATATCCTCTTCTCAACCTCCTCGCTACTCTCCACAAATCACAATATCATCCGCAAACATCATAGTCCAGGGAGACACCTGTCTGACCTTGTCCGTCAACCTGTAAGTCACCACTGCAAACAGGAAAGGGCTCAGGACCGATCCTTGATGCAGTCCAACCTGCACCTTGAACCAGTCTGTCGTTCCTACTGCACACTTCACTGCTGTCACACTGTCCTCATACATGTCCTGCATCACCCTCACATACTTCTCTGACACACCTGAGTTCCTCATACAATACCAAAACTCCTCTCTTGGCACTCTGTCGTACGCTTTTTCTAAATCCACAAACACAGAATGCAATTCCTTCTGACCTTCTATAATGCATCTGTGGTGCTCTTCCTCTACATGAAAGCATAATGTTGCTCACAGATAGTCACCTCTTCTTTCAGCCTGGCTTCCACTACTCTTTCTCATAACTTCATAGTGTGACTAATCAACTTAATTCCCCTGTGGTTACTGCAGGTGATCGGTACCAGCACACTTCTCCATTCCTCAGGCATCCTCTCACCTTCCAGAATCTTGTTAAACAATCTGGTTAAAAACTCCACTGCCATCTCTCCTAAACATCTCCATGCCCCACATAATCAAGCCCCACTACACAACCAAAAGTATGTGGGCACCTGACTAATCACATTTACAATCCCCTCTGAAAGTACTGAAATAAAGCCAATTTAATTGTTTTTGCTAGACAGTGAAGACATTGCTGTGAGATAAAAGTTTAAAATGAGGTGATTCAGAGGGCAAAAGGTTACATAGGCTTTGTATGCTGCAGAATTGACACCTTGAACCTTGAATTGCAATTTCTTGTTCCTGGAATTACGAGTATTCAAAGTGAGGTCAATGAAGACAAGGTTCACAAAAGATTATGTTGAAGCACTCAACTGGCCTGCACAGTACCGTGCCTTCAAACCCACTGACTAACTTGGATTCAATGGCTAAATAACCAGGAAAAGATTTTTTGTGTTGTTTTAATACTGTTTTAATGCTCTTTTAGCCAAATACCCACAGTCATGCTCCAAAAAAAAAACTTAAGATGAGTGGAGCTGATCTAGCTAAAAAGGTTGTTTCAAATCCAAATTAATGGCCATCGTTTTGTAACTGGATGTTCAAACATTTAATTGTAAGATGTCATAGCATTATGGGACCATGACACAGTATGCCACGTGATCATTATCATTAACACTCAAAACATACACCAAGTATTTTATAAAATACAAAATTATGTAGCTAATCTTTTGCCACTGCCACTTCTAGAAACAATAAGTATAAATCAAAACAGAACATACGTGAGTGACAAGTGGTGAGCCCCTGCACAGTGTGGACAGTAGACTGACGATAGTGGACACTTGGTTGCTAAGTTTGGAGTCTGGGGCAGAGGGTGCACCACCTGTAGATGTTCTGCCTGTTTTGCAGGTAGAAGAAGGACCAGCGACTGAACCTCCTGCGGCAGCCATACGCGAAAGAAGCTCCTCACTCAGGCCATGCTTGGCCAGCGGAGCTGGATCTACACCTCGCCGTGTGAAACGATCAGCCAGGGATGCAAAGCAGCGGAGTGCTCCATCAGAAACCTACAACATTGCAATATCATGTGCTTTACGTTTAACCACAAGTATAGATATCAAAATATTAAAGCAGGTGCCACAATAAAGATTAAAAATTTCAAAAGATAAGATGCAAAGATATTTCTGACTCAAGGTATTCATTAAGAATATGCAATTCGAATGAATTCAAAATCTGCAGGTGACAAGCAGAAAGCCCTTTTTTTTATATAAATGAAAAATGCAGTTCTCCCTCCTATGTTTTATACTTGCTACACACACACACACTACAATATAATGGATTTACTTGCAAAAATCTACAATCATGACATTGTGTTGCATGCAAATTTAAGGCTTTATACCATCTAGAGTTAAATTCTTAATATAAAAAGACACAATGTGGATGAGGTACACCACAGGAAACTACTAGTCACTATTTTAATTTTGGAATTAAACAGGTTACATTGAAATGATTTAATAGATAAGTCATGTCTTCTTCTAGGCTCATATCCACCACCTTGCAACTTAGATGACTTTTGAAATGGTCAGCAAGAAAAATATTTTGTGGGACACAGTAGTTCTCAGACATTTATTTGCATGACAAAATGTGAAATGTCAAAGTAAAATCATAATTTGTGATGAGTCACTGCACTTTAATATACAGATTATGCTCTAAGTTCAATTAATTCATATCATGCAACAAATGCACGGTAACTTCTGTTCAATTTTACAGAATATTTAAGAGCATTACCTGCCTATATGATCCCACAGAAAAACCATTCAAATTGTTCTTAATCATTCAATCCATTCGGATTAATAGGTAATTCTTTTGTTATCTGATCTGCAGCCATCAGTCAGATTAAAAAGATTACTATTCTGAACAAAAAAAAACTTGTGTCCTGCTGTAATTTTTATTGGCTTACAAAAGACTTAAAGCACCAGTCACTAGGGCTTTTGCTATAGATTATTTTAGTAATTGAGTATTCTACCGATTATTCCAACAATTAATTGACGATTAATTAATAAATATACAAGAGAAAATAAAAAAGGTATCTTCCAATAAACAAGTAATTAGTTTCCTTTTTAGAAATATTTATATTGTATTGCTGAAATTGCATACAAGAAAACTAAACCCATTTAGTGCATTTAATTTGCATATTACATATGTATAAAAATAAATAAATAAAAAAAGATATTCACTGTATGCTCTTTTCTTTATGCTTTAGTTTGAAATGATCCCAAACTTTGATATTTTATTTTGCCTAAATCCTATAGAAGCCTTTTCTGCCACAGTCGCAATTCCAAGTTTTTTTTTAATACAATTCTGACTTTTCTAGTGAACATCCAACATTTTCGGTGTACGAACGAAGCCATCCCTGCTTCATCTGTCTTGTTCCGTCTTCTCCGGAGCTGATTGCAAGACAGTGTTCTCTCCAGGGATCAAAAGCTTAGTTTGATACCATGCGATTTTCTTCATTGTAGCCTATTTTATTTTTAATGTGTAAAGCTTTCTGGGGGTGAAGCTACCCAATTCGCAAAAAAATAAATAATAATAATACAGTGGAACCTGGTTATCTCGCCCTCGGTTACCTCGACAACCCTATTAAGTCAACGTTTTTGAAGTGGAACCGCCAAATTCTCGCTTTTTCTTAGCATTTCTTATCGGTTATTATCTTTTTTATGTCGCGGAACCCTAATATCTCGAGCACAAGGGGGGGGGAATTAGAAATTTTAACGTCAGTAATGTTGATCGGCGCTGTGCAGCCGCAGAAGAACTCGCGAAAGTGGCGAAAAAATCAAACCTTACAGATACTACAGGTGTTTGTATTGTATACTGGTGAATCTCTGCTGTTAGTAAGTGCACATATGCATTTTTTTGTTAAATGTTATGCGATGAACGCGAGCGCGGCGCTCCCGGCTTCAGCTCCTTACCGAGAGAGCCGTGCTCCTTACCGAGCGCGCAGGCGAGCAGGGTAAGGAGCACGGCTCTCTCGGTAAGGAGCACGGCTCTCTTGGTAAGCAGTTAAAGCCGGGAGCTTTAGAGAAAGTGTCCGAGAAAGCACCTGCCACACCCCCTTCGGCCGTTCGTTTTTGGTTTCGGATCTTCCGGGGGTTTTTTTCGGCTTCGCGCCGTGCCGCCGGTCGCGGTATTTTTTAATTTCCATTTACAATCTCCCTCCCCCTCTCTCTCTCCCCTCGCCATCGTGGACGTATGTTTTTTCTGACACTTTGCTTTGTGTGTTTGTGCGGATTACTTCAGCCTATTGGTCATAAGTTTTCAGAAACTTAGTTACTGTTTATTTTTCTTTTTTTTCCACATGTGGACTAAATGTGAGACGGCACTGTGCAGCCGCTGTTTTTTTTTTTTTTTTTTTGAGCGATCTGTGTGTTTATAATGTTGGAGAATTGAATAAAGGTTTGTATGGAGAATGGACGGTGGTTTGTATTGTATACTGGTAAATCTCTGCTGTTAGTAGGTGCACTTATGCCTTTTGTTGTTAACAAACGTACATTTTTATAGCATGCCTTCATCAAACAAATCGCGGCAACGCTGTTGTGTAAAAAACCCTCTAAAAACACGTGCATGCACATTCTCATTTATTAACGCACATCATGTACATAAAGAAATTTTAAGCACGTTAATATATTGCTGCCATTTTGATTTTTGTTTATCTCGATCATCGGTTACCTCGATGCTTTTTGGCGACCCCCTACGAATAATAATAATAATAATAATAATAATAATAATAATAAAAATAATAATAATTGCTAGAAAGGCGGAATTGCAAAAAAAAAAAAAAAACTGTGTGTCAGAAACGGGCTTCCATACGAATCTTATCTTCACCCCTTGCTGTTTTCTCCCTGCTTCTCCATTTTATTTTTATTTTTTTATTCTGTAGCATTCTGTACAAAGTTTAGCAAGTGGTGCATTAGTAATAATGGTCTGCTTGTGGTTAAATTGACCAAACGAAGGAATTAAGGACTTACTCAAGGAATCGTTTCAGCCCTACAATTACCTGGTGATCTTCATGCTTGAGAAGACTAGACAAGGACTCCACACATGTCTCAAGGGACGAGTCTTGTGGCTCCATCTTACTGCAGAGTCGAGATACCACTGCCATGGCTGAGTGCAGTGTGTCCTTATGCACCAGGTGACCACTGTCCCGAATGAAACTCAAAACACAGTTCAGCCCTCCAGCCTCAAATACAGCACCAGACTCTCGGGTGCAGATCAGCTCCAGCACCTAAAAAGATAAAAAGCCATAAAGGTATGTCTAATAATCATGTCAATTACATGAAAAGTTCTACAATACCAAGTGCCTTTCATGCAGGTCAAGATAAGTTAGACAGCAACATTTTGCCTAGGTAACAATACTCACCTTTACACACTGCTCTGCAAGATCCCTGCTAGTCCTATTGTTGAGCTCTACCACTACCAATCGGTTACACAGAGCCTTGATGGCTCCATCCACTCCAACTATCCTGCGTGTGCACTCAGCAGACACATCTAAGTAATAGGTGATTGCTCTGGCTGTCACTTCCAAAACATTGTCAGGGGCACTTTCATCCAGGAAGATCTTACAAAGAGCTGGAAGAAATGTTCGTGGAGGACACCTAGAGACACAATGCAAACAATAATAAAGAAAGGATACACAGATGTGCAAGGGCAAATTGACACACAATGCACTGAACTGGACTGTAGAACCATTCAATGGATATACTGGTAACATAACTATAAAAATATATATTTTATTAATCCACCTACTCACACCTTGGAAGATTTTTGGACAGAAACTGTAGAATTAGATTAGCCAGATACTCATAGTATGCACTTGAAATATAAGCTTTTGCAATTTTTACTCACGTCTCAAAGCAGCGATCTACATTATCTGACATTAGCAGTAGCATGCAGAGCTGCTCAAGAGCAATTAGCTGCATGTCCCGCTCGTCACCCTGCCCCATCTGCAGCCATTCTAGCAATGTGTCTGGGTCCACATCGGCCATGACACCCAGTGACAGCTTTCGCCGGTCAGATGAAAGAGAAGAGTATAAGCTGTCACTGGTCCTCTTGTAGGTTCATGAAGTCTTTACCTTATAAGAAAATAAAAAGTTTAGCAAAGCAAAGCAAAGCAATGTCGCCTGCATTAATAAAATCAGTGGACATGGATGGCCACCTTAAAGGTCTTGTGGCTGATTATCTTTCATATCGATAAACAGATCAGAGTGTTGAAAAAACAAAGACAAAAACAAGTCTGATAAATCACCATGATCAAAAAATCACCACTGAACTGCTTTAATAAGTAATGATTCCATGCCAACCAGTATCTAGCTACTGAATATATTAAAGCTTTTCAACATACAGAAAACAAAGACAGTTAAAATTTATTTGAGATCAATTCTCTTTCTCTCTCTCTCTTTCACTCACACACACACACACACACACACACACACACACACACACTATAAGAAGTTAAAACAGTTCTTCACTCTAAATATGTATTAAGTATTTAAAATCCTCAGAAATTCAAAACCTAAGAAATATATAAAACTGACAGAATCTGTGTACACTAAATTACACAAAATTTTTTTTTTTGGATTTCATGTACAACACAATATGTTTTCCTCAACAATGCCTATGGTAATTAAAATGCACACTAGAAATTAGAGACCCATGCAAATAACTAGATACACAAACACATATAAACATGAATTTCCTGAAAGGTTTAAGTTCTTGTTAATAAGGTTAAACCTCTTGCATGAGAACGTTTGCACCTGAATGAACATCATTGCCAACTTGGCATAAGGTTTTGCATTTGAAAATGCATAATGTTCATTGGATTAACTTTAGGAAGCCAGGCACAACATTTAAGTGGATTTAAGCAGGTTTTTGGACGTTCCAAACCCATTTTACTTGTAACACTAATAAAAATAAGTTAATGAGTGATGTGCACAAAACAAATAAGTGTGTAAACCAAAAGAAGATGAATGTTTTGAATTTGAAAAATGATGAAGTGGTAAGAATAGTGTAATTCATATGAAGTCTCTAGATGAGTCAAAAACGCTACTTTATCACAGTCTGTTTCTTCATGCTAGCAGTAACCATGTTCTACCTACAGACTTGAATAAAAAAAAAAAAAAACACTGCACAAAAGTACTACGCAATATTTGTTTCAACAAACACACCAAACTAAATTAACCAGTTCCTGTGAACAGCTTGGCTTAAAGTCCATCCGATAATTATTTAATGCAACTATCCAGCAAGCACAAAATAATAGTTATCTACCTACCAATGGGACAGATCAGCTTAGATTTGGCTTTCTGTTGGCGATAATGATAGTTTGGCAGAAAGTGAGCCTAGACTGCTGTTATGATCAACTGTAGCTTAGTTACATGGTGAAAACTTATTTCACGCTCAGCCCAACAAACTGCTGACACTTGATACATCGCAAATATCCGATGCTAACCAACCTCGCTCACACCAAAACCTGTCAAACTAAGAGTCTGCATATTAGTAACTTATCACAAAAAAACCTAATAACACAAGCGAACCAAATAGGTAGATAACCTAATAAAATTATTATTAACTGGTCATATGTAATCAGGCTATACAACAACTCGACGTCGGATGAGCCTCAGATGGTTCATGTCAGATAACTACACTATACTGTATATCTTTGTTTTTACTTATCATATACAATGTTAACCAAACATTTTCCGACCTAGTAGCTTTACATATTCTAACGTTTTATATCGTCTTATTTTAAAAAGCTTCCAAGTTGAAGTGAACTATAACAAACACGTTAGCTTGCTAGACCCGGCTAACTCATGCTAATTGGCCGGATTAGGTTAAACTTCCAGCCTCTTGAAAAAATAAACATTACCATGAGCCTATTTCACCTAACCTCAACATAAAGAGACTCTCTAAAAGGTTAAACACTCACCGCTATATATATTGGGTTATAACAATCTTCCATACATTGGTTAACAGTACCGAAGCTGTAAACAGTAATGCTCAACAAACACGGCCTTGTGTTTACCGACAAATCCCGGAGAGTACAGTTCTGCGCGAGCGCGAGGCCTGGACGCTTCAGCTCGTCGCGCTCGTAGGAAACACGGCCGGCTTTTCCTTACCAACAGAGACAAACTCACCGTTTCGATAGCCGCCGAGAAATCAAAATGGCATTTAAAACAGCAGTTGCGAAACCCAAACGTTAAGGCTTCTTCATCCCCTTTTTGTGATTGATTGATTGAAATATATATATATATATATATATATACTGGGGATGGTTTCCTGACCGGTGATCGAACCCTGGGCGCGGTGAGAGTGCTGCATCTTAACCACTAGACCACCAGGGAACCCTTTAATAAAATTATGCTTAAAAATCCATAATTTAATTTTAACTATTTTATTTTTATGAGAAAAGTCATTTAAAAAAAAAAACCAAACTTAAAAAAAAATGTTATGTTCACCTATTTTTTACTTTTACTAATACATTTTTACTTATGAGCATGAAAATTCGTACTATCATACGTTTTCTTGTAAATGTCAACTTTTTGTCAAAACATGGTCATGTGTGTACTTTTGTTTTGTTCACAAAGCCTTTCTAATGGTTATTCATAAAATTATGCTAATTATATACATTCTTTTTTTTAATAACTCCTTATTATACGTGAAAAATCAGTTAAAAACATTATTTTTAAAAAGTCATGTTTTTGACAAAACATTTTTAAATGTTTTTTTTTTTTATGTAGTTATTTCTTCCTTATTAACCCAGCCATTAGGGAGGCACAAGCCAGTGCATTCTTAGTGCCGGTCCCAAGCCCGGGTAAATGGGGAGGGTTGCGTTAGGAAGGGCATCCAGCGTAAAACATGCGCCAAATCAAATATGCGGATCACAAATAAGAATTTCATACCGGATCGGTCGAGGCCCGGGTTAACAACGACCGCCACAGGTATCGTTAGCCGACAGGGTACCGGTGGAAATTGGGCTACTGTTGGCCGAAGGAGGAAAAGGAGAGGAGGAAGACGTCTACAGAGACGGCAGGGAAAGGAGCAGTGTAGGAGAGTGGAGGTTAGGGTTGGTACTTTAAATGTTGGTACTATGACGGGTAAAGGGAGAGAAGTAGCTGATATGATGGAGAGGAGAAAGGTAGATATGCTGTGTGTTCAGGAGACCAAGTGGAAAGGGAGTAAGGCCAGGAACATTGGAGGTGGATTTAAACTGTTTTATCATGGTGTGGATGGAAAGAGAAATGGTGTAGGGGTGATTCTGAAGGAAGAGTACAGTAAGAGTGTAGTGGAGGTGAAGAGAGTTTCTGATAGGGTGATGATCGTGAAGGTGGAAGTTGAAGGGATGATGATAAATGTCATCAGTGCCTATGCTCCACAAGTTGGCTGTGAGATGGAGGAGAAGGAAAGATTCTGGAGTGAATTAGATGAAGTGGTAGATGGTGTACCTAGGAAGGAACGGTTGGTGATTGGGGCGGACTTTAATGGGCATGTAGGTGAAGGGAACAGAGGTGACGAGGAGGTGATGGGTAGGTATGGTTTTAAGGAGAGGAATGTGGAAGGGCAGATGGTGGTAGATTTTGCTAAAAGGATGGAAATGGCAGTGGTGAACACTTATTTTAAGAAGAAGGAGGATCATAGGGTGACGTATAAGAGTGGAGGAAGGTGCACACAGGTGGACTATGTGCTATGCAGGAGATGCAACCTGAAGGAGATTGGTGACTGTAAGGTGTTGGCAGGGGACAGTGTAGCTAGACAGCATAGGATGGTGGTCTGTAGGATGGTTTTGGAGGTGAAGAAGAAGAGGAGGAGAGTGAGGACTGAAAGAAGAATAAGATGGTGGAAACTGAAGGAGGAAGAGTGTAGTGTGAGGTTCAGGGAAGAGGTCAGAGAGAGGCTCAGTGGTGTTAAGGAGGTGTTGGATGATTGGGCAACTACTGCAGGAGTGATGAGGGAGGCAGCTAGAAAAGTACTTGGTGTGACATCTGGTAATAGAAAGGAAGACAAGGAGACGTGGTGGTGGAATGAGGAAGTGCAGGAGAGCATAAGGAGAAAGAGGTTGGCAAAACAGAAGTGGGATAGACAGAGTGATGAGAAAAGTAGGCAGGAGTACAAGGAGATGCGGCAGCAGGTTAAGAGGGATGTGGCGAAAGCCAAGGAAAAGGCATATGAGGAGCTGTATGAGAGGTTGGACACTAAGGAAGGAGAAAAGGATTTGTACCGATTGGCCAGGCAGAGGGACCGAGCTGGAAAGGATGTACTGCAAGTTAGAGCAGTAAAGGATGGAGAGGGAAATGTGTTGACTAGTGAGGAGAGTGTGTTGAGAAGGTGGAGGGAGTATTTTGAGCAGCTGATGAATGAGGAAAATCAGAGAGAGAGAAGGTTGGATGATGTGGAGTTGGTGAAGCAGGATGTAGATAGGATTAGCAAGGAGGAAGTGAGAGCAGCGATTAAGAGGATGAAGAGTGGAAAGTCGGTTGGACCAGATGACATACCGGTAGAAGCGTGGAGATGTTTAGGAGAGATGGCAGTGGAGTTTTTAACCAGATTGTTTAACAGGATTTTGGAAGGTGAGAAGATGCCTGAGGAATGGAGAAGAAGTGTGCTGGTACCGATCTTTAAGCATAAAGGAGATGTGCAGACCTGCAGTAACTACAGGGGTATTAAGTTGATCAGTCACACCATGAAGTTATGGGAAAGAGTAGTGGAAGCCAGGCTGAGAGAAGAGGTGACCATCTGTGAGCAACAGTATGGTTTCATGCCGAGGAAGAGCACCACAGATGCCTTATTTGCTTTGAGAATGTTGATGGAGAAGTATAGAGAAGGACAGAAGGAATTGCATTGTGTATTTGTGGATTTAGAGAAGGCGTACGACAGGGTGCCAAGAGAGGAGTTGTGGTATTGTTTGAGGAAGTCAGGTGTGTCAGAGAAGTATGTGAGGGTGGTGCAGGACATGTATGAGGGCAGTGTGACGGCAGTGAAGTGTGCAGTAGGTACGACAGACTGGTTTAGAGTGAAGGTTGGACTGCATCAAGGATCGGCCCTGAGCCCTTTCCTGTTTGCAGTGGTGATGGACAGGTTGACGGACGAGGTCAGACAGGAGTCTCCCTGGACTATGATGTTTGCGGATGATATTGTGATTTGTTGGGAGAGTAGGGAGCAGGTTGAGGAGAGTCTGGAGAGGTGGAGATATGCGCTGGAGAGAAGGGGAATGAAACTCAGTAGGAGTAAGACAGAATACATGTGTGTGAATGAGAGGGAGGGCAGTGGAGTGGTGCGGTTGCAGGGAGAAGAGCTGGAGAAGGTGGAGGAATTCAGGTACCTAGGGTCAACAGTGCAAAGTAATGGAGAGTGTGTTAGAGAAGTGAAGAAAAGAGTGCAGGCAGGGTGGAGTGGGTGGAGAAGAGTGACAGGAGTGATTTGTGATAGTAGGGTATCTGCAAAATTGAAAGGGAAAGTTTATAGGACTGTGGTGAGACCTGCGATGTTGTATGGTTTAGAGACAATGGCATTGAGTAAAAGACAGGAGGCGGAGCTGGAGGTAGCAGAGCTGAAGATGTTGAGGTTTTCGTTGGGAGTGACGAGGATGGATAAGATTAGAAATGAGTTTATTAGAGGGACAGCGCATGTACGATGTTTTGGTGACAAGGTGAGGGAGGCGAGATTGAGATGGTTTGGACATGTGCAGAGGAGGGACATGAATTATATTGGTAGGAGAATGCTGAGGATGGAGCCACCAGGTAGGAGGAAAAGAGGAAGGCCGAGAAGGAGGTTCATGGATGTGGTGAGGGAAGACATGCAGGTAGTTGGTGTAAGAGAGGCAGATGTAGAGGACAGGGTGGTATGGAGACGGATCATCCGCTGTGGCGACCCCTAATGGGAGCAGCCGAAAGAAGAAGAAGAAGAAGAAGATAGATAGATAGACATAGATCCATATGTCAAATGATTAATTCAAGAGTTTCACAGTTTCACAAGACTTTAACACACCTTCTCCTTCAGTGGTTTTTCTTAATTTTTATTTTCAACATTTTACTAAAGCCATCCAAACTAAAAAATAACATGCATGGAATTATGTAGTAAACAAAAAAGTGTTTATTTTAGATTGTCGCTACATTTAGCTTTGATGAAAACTTGGCAAGCTCATGCCATTCTTTCATCAGACTCATGAGGTAGTCACCTGGAATGGTCTCACAGGTGTGTCCTGTCAAGAGTCAACTATAGTTGTCTTGTGCAGAGGAAAGGGTGAGTACAGTCAATAGATCCTATTTGTGCTACTACAACTACTGTACCAATCTATATTGTTTCTTGCCAATAAGTTAAGTAAAGAGCAAAGACAGTCCGTCATTACTTTGAAAAAGAAAGTCATTCAATCTGAAAAATCTCAAGAACTTCATTTTCAACACGGCTCAACTAAATAAGTATGTTTTCAGCCTCGACTTGAACACTGAGACTAAGACTGAATCCCGAACACTAATTGGAAGGCTGCATATATAAAGAAAAAAGCAGTGGGCCTAAGACAGATCCTTGCAGAAGACCAAACTTCTGCCTCAGAGAACTCACCATTTACATCAACAGACTGATAGCGATCAGTCAAATAACACCTAAGCCAGAAGAGAGCTGTTCCCTTTATTCCAACAACATTTTCTAGTCTAGCAAGGAGGATAGTATGTTTAATGGTGTCAAAAGCGGCACTAAGGTCGAGCAGGGAGACACAACCCTGATCAGAGGCAAATAACGGGTAATTTGCCACTTTAAAAATACTGTTTCTGTGAATGTACGCTTAACACGGTAAAGTGGCGAGGTATTAATGCTATGACTAAGGCAGATTTTAAAAAAGATGAGGTAATGATCTGAAATAGCTTCAGACTGTGGAATTCTCACTATATTTTTTTATATTGAATCCAAATGCTAATATTAGTCAAGAGTGTGTCCACCACTATGAGTGGGTCCTATAACATTTTAATTAATTTCAACTGAATCTGGAATGAACACAACTGGTGTTCTTAAGGAGTCTTCCTGATTAACAAAATTAATATTAAAGTCACCAACAGTTAACACTGTCTAAAGAAGTAGCAAGATTTGTGATGACATGATCTTGTCATGATTGTGATTTAACAGATATATGCAGCAACAGAACATATGGCTAGAAAGAAAAATTTGAAAAAATCTTAAACTTTGAGTCTTCAGAACAAGGGACACTGATCTCATGTCCATTCCTCGTGTTTCTTGGCCCAAACAAGTCTCTTGTTCTTCTCGTTTTTCTGTAAAATTAGCAAAAATGTAAAACAATAATTATAATTTATTTTTTCCTGCTGCTGCTCCTGTTTTGTGATTTAATATGTTTAGAGTAATATTGCAGGTGTCTTTTAATACAGGTAACGAGCTGAGATTAGAAGCACGCTCTCACCTTTGCTAGCTCGTTACCTGTATAGTAGACACCTGTTCACAAAAGCAGTCAGTCAGATTCCAAACACTCCACCAAAGGCCAAGACCAAAGAGCAGTCCAAGGATGTCAGGAACAAGATTGTTGACCTACACAAGGCTGGAATGGGCTACAAGACCACCGACAAGCAGCTTGGTGAGAAGGTGACAACAGCTGGGTACAACTATTTACAAATGGAAGAAACATAAAATAACCATGCAAGATCTCCCCTTATGGAGTTTCAATGATCATGAGAAAGGTGAGGAATCAGCCAAGAACTATACGGGAGGATCTTGTCAATTATGTAAAGGCAGCTGGGACCATACTCACCAAGAAAACAATTAGTAACACACTATGCCAAGAAGGACTGAAATCCTGCAGCACCCGCAAGACCCCCTGCACAAGAAAGGACACGTACAGGCCCATCTGAAGTTTGCCAATAAACATCTGAAGGATTCAGTGGGTGAAAGTGTTGTGGTCAGATGAAATGAAAATTATGCTTTGGGTGTGTTTTTCTGCTAAGGTAACAGGACAACTGCACTGCATCAAAGGGATGATGGACAGGGCCATTTACCATCAACTTTTGGGTGAAACCTCCTTCCCTCAACCAGGGCATTGAAAATAGGTTGCAAAGGCAATAAAAGGAGTGGCTCAAGAAAAAGCACATTAAGGTCCTGAAGTGGCCTTGCTAGTCTCCAGACCTTAATCCCATAGAAAATCTGTAGAGGACGTTAAAGGTTTGAGTTGTTAAACGTCAGCCTCGAATCCTTAATGACTTGAAGAGGATCTGCAAAGAGGAATGAGACAAAATCCCTCCCTAAATTTATGAAAACCTGGTGGCCAACTACAAGAAATGTCTGACCTCTGTGTGCCAACAAGGGGTCTGCATTTTAATGAGTGAAATAACCTTGTTAAAATGTTTTTCTGAATGTTTTTATTATTATTATTATTATTTTTACTTACTGTTCAAATAAACCTACAATTTAAATTATAAACTCACTGATTTTTTTTCTGTCAATGGGCAAACATACAAAATCAGCAGGAGATCAAAATGTTTTCCCTCACTGTATAAATCAATTTCAAATTACTTTTAGTTAAAATTAAAACAAAGAAAATGCTGTACAGGGCAGTTACTGTTTTTAATGTTTGTTAGAAATGATCCCAAACTTTGGAAACTTTCTGACGTTTTCTATGGCCTGAATCTTCTCCTTACCCATTCCTGTTTTCTCCACTTTTCTCGATTTTTTTTCATTCTGTAATGTCTTGTGTGTTAAACCTGTCTAGAGCACACCAGAGTTCTGCAGGTGGTGGGTCAGTAATAATGGTCAGTGGAAAACACACTATTCCATGTTTAAATGTGCTAAATGAAGCTTTGAGGCAAATGAATGTGCCCCAATTAATTTTTGTAAATTTATTAAATAATTAAATAAATTACTTGGTAAATTATTGCAGAACTAGTGCCTTCAAAGTGAGGAAAGATAGTAGCAGCAATGAAGACTGTTTCTACTGTCTGTACAGACCAGACATGCACTTCAAGAGTGGAAGAACTTTACTGGAAGATGAGCTTAACCTCCGAAAATGTCAAAACCTTTCGGTAAATTGTACATGATGTATGTTGGAGAATATTCCACAACATTGCTACCATTGTTTGTGTTTTACAGACCAGTCTATGCAATCCTAATGTGCCAACCTGCTGACCCAGGAGCAGAAGGAACAATGCATCAATGTCTGACAAAAACTCAATAAGTGCGCTGTGGACTAGCCTTCATTCATGTCGAGGATTATTACTGGTGACAGAACTTGGGTATTCGGGTAAAACAACATGCAACAGTCTTTACAGTGGAAGAGCCCATCATCTCCACCACCAAAAAAGGCGAGGCAGGTTCACAGCTCAACCAAGTGCATGCTCGTATTTCGTGGCATTGTGCATTAAGAATTCTTCCGCATTGGCCAGAAGTCAATAGTTATACTGCCAGGGGTTAGGGCATCTAAAGGAGGACCGTCAGCAAAAGAGACATTTCTTGAACAGGGCTAGCCTCAAAACTTTCAAACCACCTCATATGTAATATGAGTATTATATAATTTAAAAACATATTTTCTGTATTGTGACCAATATCATGAATGTAAATGTGACAAAACAATTGGCAATTCACACCCCAGAATTAAATAGCTCCATCTCAATTCTGATTCCAATACTTTATTTATTCAAGTGAACAAAACTGTAAATTATAAAAGTAAAACTCCCAGGGAAAGAACAGGACCTGATGCAACTTATGTTTTTATAAAATGAATGGAAATCTAGAGTTATCACATTGTAAATAGTGCAAAGAATTTGAATGGCAAAGATTTTAAGCAATTTGCATTGTTAGTTCTGCAAGAAATTGTAAGTTTGAGGAAAAAGACAATTAGAAAAAGGGGAGAGGAAAAAACAGCTTAAACTGTCGTGTTTTGGTCATCTAAATCACATTTAAGTATTCTTAGCCAAGACTTTGTTTACATCATTTAACGAGTCACAATTACAAAAGCATATTCTTTTTTTAAATGAGAACTTTTGGTAGATTTACGAAGGTAAATCTATACAAAGATGTTCAAATAAAAGTAACAAATTACTTTATGCTAAAACATCAGCAATTACATATTTCTAAAAACAAAAAAAGGTCATAAAAAAATAGTTCACATTATATAAATATTTACAAAACGGTCAGATTCCGAAGGCTGGCTAACATACTTAAGAAAATCCAGGAACCTTTGCTTGGTGCATACCTAAACCACAAGTCAAAAAAGTAACAAATCAAAACACATTATGTAATGTGGATTTATTGACTATTTTCATATTATTCAGTATTCCTCCAGAAAATAATCCTCCTCTTCCTCCTCCTCTGCTCTCACTGATGGACCATCCTTGTCAGAGAGCATGTTCCAAACAACAAAGTTATCATCTTCAGCTATATGAAGAGAAAAAGGAAAACGCTAAAGCTTGGACACATTTTCAAAACCACTACTTGTGATGCATGAACATTTTATACTGTACCAGAATACATACCTACACATCTCTTTATTTTCCTGACTGATGTAACAGGTGTAAACTTGTCCTGCTAAAAACAATTTCTACTAAATAAGGCAACAAAGACCACATCAGAGTAACAAATTCCATAAATAAATCAGAATTTTAAAAACATTGACAGAAAGGCAGTATACCATTTTGATGAATAAAGGTATTTATTCTAGGCACTAGTGGTGTAATAGTACACGTATTCGTGCCACAATTTTTCGGTACAGGGCACATCAATCCGTACCAGAAATAAGATTTGTTTTGCACATGCATGAAAACGATAAGGAATCCATAGTGTTAGCATTAGCCACTAACATTAGCACTATGGATTCTTTAGAGCTTTATGTCCAGCTTGAAGAATATCTTTTAAAAGCAGAAAAACCTTACAATTCCACATATCGAGGGAATAAATAAATGAAGGAATGAAAAAAATTGTTAAAATATTCTGAAATAAATAGAGTAGATCTATCATTAGAAAACGTTATTAATTTGTAAGAAAAAACACTCCATTGCCCAAATGGGTTTAACAAATATTTAATTAAATTTTTTCATTTAATTACCCAATTTAATCAATATATGTATTGCAATAATTGTATTTATTCCATTTTATTTTTATAAAATATTTTATATATTATTTAATCAAGCAGGAATTTTATTTAAAATATAAAAAAATATGTTTTATTAAATATTGTAATTTAAATCGATATTACACCGCTGCTTAATTTGTACACGATGTGCTTACCTACCTTGGGGTAACCTTTTCTGCCATGGTTGCCTTGCCTTTTTACCTTCTGTAGGTGGTAAACATACTTATCATTGTTTTCCCTTAGAAAAAAAAGAAGAGTAATTACACTACAATTAACAGCCAAAACACTGCCCATTTGCAGTGATCTAGAAGTTACAGTAGATCTTTAAATGAAACCTTTCATAAGCCCCCCTAACAGTTAAACGGTATTCTAAAGGAGTTCATATTTCCATGCAACTATATACAGAAGATATTGTACATAGATTATGTACAATAATATCAATAGCAACTGAGATTCACTCAGTCATGGTACATTTAAAGCTACTTTTTTTTTTTTTTTTTTATAAAAATCTTATTGGCCTGGAATCTTTGCCTATAGAAGTGTAGTTGACTGGCTGTTTTTTTTCCACAGATCTGTGTAAACTTTATAGATAACTATATGTAAAATTTCTAGTTTATACAATACTCCACACATTATGGAGAAACTGAGATCCCACGTCACATTTTCCTTTTCTGCTGAATGATGTGAGCATGAACTGAATATCATAACATCTATCTGCATGATTTTCTGCACTGCGCAGTTGCCAGTGGACCGGTTGATTAGAGAATTGCATGGATCTGCAGGTGTTCCTTAAATAAGCGGCAAATAAGTATATTTATATAGACACACATTTATAAAATACAGTGGAATCTGCTTATCTCGACCTCGGTTACCTCGACAACCCTATTAGGTCAACGTTTGAAATGAAACCGCCAAATTCTCTCTTTTTCTAAGCATTTTTTATCAGTTATTTCGATAAATAATCGAGAGACTAATATTTACAGCACAAGGGGGGAAAAAATTTGCCATTTAACGTCGGTTATCTCGGTGCAGCCGCAGAAGAACTCGCGGAAGTGGCAGAAAAATCAAGGATTCCAGCTGCTACAGGTGTTGTGTTGTATACTGGTGAATCTCTGCTGTTAGTTAGTGCTAGTGTTCGTAGTGTTAGTGGGGCGCGGCGCGGCTTTGGGAAGAAAAGAGCAGCCGTTGAGTGCCGGTGGGAAGACACGGATACGCATAAGCGATAACAACGACCGCCGTGAACCACCATATACCAACAATAATGGACAGTGAAAGTGTGGAAGTTTAAATAGGAGCTGGTGATGATGATAAACGAGCACCATATGTGCTCGATTGAAGCCGAGAGCTTCAGAGAAAGCGGCTGACACGCTGAAGGGGGCCAAAGGGGGCGTGGCAGGTTGATTCCTGACAGATAAACATGTACTGTATGTATTTTTATAGCATGCCTTCATTAAACAAATCGCGACAACGCTGTTGTGTAAAAAAAAAACCTCCAAAACCACGTGCAGGCACACATTTATTAACGCACATCATGTACACAAAGAAATTTCAAGCACGTTAATATATTGACGCCATTTTGATTTTCGTTTATCTCGATCATCGGTTACCTTGATGCTTTTTGGCGACCCCATACGACATCGACATAACCGGGTTCAACTGTACTGCGCAATAAAATTACAAAATAGGTGATTTGCTGTACATCTAAAAAGAGCTTACCTGTTGACAGAGCGCAGCATTCCTGGGGTAATGTGTAAACACTGAGGTGTTTTCACTGAAGAAAACATGCTTGAGCTGGGAGTTTGTGGATTTTGTAAATTACCAAAGTCTGGCTCATCTCCTTTTGTTGACCATATAGGCAACTGCATAAAAAAAAAATCAATCATTTTACTCTTCCAAAAAGACCATCACATATAATAAAATAATTTTTTTATAGTATTGTTAGCGATAGCATTTAATCATTGCATTTCAAAGATATTCATTTTATTGTTAGTTTAAAATGTAACTATATTAAACTGTGGTCAAATATCAATTGGCACTCAAAACTCATTTTTCCATTCTGATTCAGAATTAAGAAACTTAACTTTGATTGGGCATGTAATGACTTATCTAAAATTGTATGTGCAAAAGTCAGATTTAATGCAATGATTAGCTAATGTAATTTTATTCACAATAGAACATAGAAAGCACACCAAAAGGTTTAAATTGAGGAAATACACCTTTTTAAAGAAAAAACAAGGTAATTTTGAATTTGATGGCAACATCTCAGAATAATTTGGGACAGGGCCAACAAAATACTGGAAAAATAAGTGTTACCAAAAAAAAAAAAAAGCTGGAGAAACATTTTACAAATAATAAGGTAGCAATAGGTCAGTCTCAAATGGAAAGATGCAAGTTCACCAATTAGTAACAACGTTGTGCCGCCTTTACATATGTTATCTGCATTACATATCATCAAAAGATTCAGAGATTCTGGAAGAAGTGACGAAGTGAACAAGTGACAAAGGGCCTTAGACAACACTGCATCAAAAATAGGCATCTTGTAATAATCTTGTAATGAAAATGACTGCATGGGCAGAAATTAATGTCTCAACACAGTTTGCTGTCATCCACAAATTTAAGTTAAAGCTCTATGCACAGAAAAAGCCATAGGTGAATATGATCCATAAATGCTGAATCTGTAACAAAATAACAAAGCACCTTGATTTGTTTGCTGTGCATTGGTGAGCCAGCAAAGAGATCATCATGATCATCTTTGGGTATATGATCCAAAAACTCCCACATCTGTTTTTTCCTCTTTAGTGTTCCAACTTTAGCAGTAATTAAAGCGGTTTCTCTTGCTGCAAAAGCAAAAATAAATAAATGTAAAACAAATAACTAAGCCAATATAATAATCTAATATATTTCTTTACATAAGAAGAATTACCTGATTCATCTGTTTTAGAAGTCTTTGCTTTATGTTTTCTTTTGGTTCGTTCACAAGTGTGGTAAAGTGCAGTGTACTGTTTCTGGCACTCCTCAGCTGAACGTGTACCAACTAACAATGAGACATCCACCCAATAGCCACTCTTGTGCATAGGTAAGGAGTTTAGGGCCCTAGAATTCATAATAATAAAATGTTACATAGTGGTAGCCAGGTTGGTCCACATTTTCTTTAATGAAAAGGATCATTTTAAAATATTAAAAAATAAACTTAAAAAAAAAAAGAAAAAAGAACAGCTTACTCATTAAGTTTTTCCAGTTCCTTATCGGTCCATGCTCCTTGTAGGGCATCTTGCTCAGAGTGCTTTGTGGGTTTTACATCACTTTTGCATCTTGCTGATTGTTTTGGTTTCGTTCCAGTTTTATTTGACACAGGAGGCTGAGGATTATCTGCCTTTTTAAATTGCTCAGGATGTTTATGAACCAGAAGAGCAGGTCCATTTGTTGTTTTTTCAGAAGCTACTGAGCTACTTTTCTTTTGTCTGGTCCTCTTCAGACTAGACTTTGAATTCTTGCTTTTATCTTCTTTACTCTGAACTGAAGGAGGACTTTCATCACCAGCATCAGTTACCACATAATCATATTTCTGCAGAACATTGTTTTGCTTCTGTGTGTTCACTTTACCTTGCTGTATAGAGGAAGCAGAGTCATTAGTCTCTGATATGGTAGTTTTGTGAGGAACTGTTTTGCTTTTCTGCTTCAAGGCTTTTGTTTTGCATCCTTTTATAGAATCTGAAGGTGTAAATAAGTGATCTGAACCCGCACTTTGTTGTGTGGAACTAATGTCAGAGTCTGAGCATGTAGTCAAATGCTGATCACCCTGAATGACTCTCTGTAGATGGTTACGGTTGAGCAGGGTTTTATTTTTTTCCTTGGTGGCCTGGCCTGAAGAAACACCAGCTTTAGCTGAACCACAATATGCAGCAAATTTGGAGACCTCAGATTCTGAACCAGTAGAGTTTCTCTCTCTAGAATATGACCGTCCCCTCCTCAAGTGCATTCGCTCAGACTGTGCTTGCTGAGAAGAAGGATTTTTGGCAATGGCTTTTTTTCCAGGGTCAGAATTGAAAACAGCATCCTGAGATTTGTTCTCTGAAGTATTTTCCCATGCTTTGGTTCCCTCAGTCCTCCAAGACTTACGTTGCTTAACAAAGCTCTTTGGTACCAAAGTATCCTCATCACTGCTATTTTGCATTTCTGTCACAAAGCAAACATAAAATAATATAAAACATGGGCAATAGAAGGCAATATCAAACTTGTGCAGAATTATTTTAATTGTATATGATTTTACACATGGACCAGCCATGTGGCACTCTCAAGCAACCACAGCTTGCCTTGCTGGTTAGAAGCTCATACATTACACATGCCCTAAACAAACAAATAATTAAAACATGGTGGTTGGTCAATACACAATCAGGTTAGGTGCATTTTTTAACAAATGAATACAAAAATGTAATGAAAATGACAGCTCAGAAAACTTACCAGATTTGTATGCAGGCTGTCCTTTCAGTGATTTAAAAAGTACTACCGGTCTTGTATTTGGCTTAAGGATAAAAAAAAAAATTTTTAACAAAATGCATGTAAATCAAGTATCGAAATCTTTAACAATCTTCTACGTATAGGAGATACATAGAACTAACTACCGTCAATAAAGTGGAAGTTGATGTATAATCCTCATGGACTGTAACATTCAAATCAGGCCCTACAGTGATTCTACCTCCTCTCCAGTACTCCAGAGGAGGTTTAATGAGACGTCCACTGCGGGATACTGGAGCACTATAAGGTTGTATACTGCCTGCAGAGCCAACAGCTGCACCAAAGAGAATGTTTGTTAAGTGCAAGTTCATGTCTAAAAACCATTATATATATATATATA
>MU551623.1:131100-155513 GCA_024362625.1 Silurus asotus
CACACACACACACACACGTTAAAAGTATACAGTGCATAATGTCTTGGATTTATAGACAGGTTCATACATATTTGCACTTGGTAGCTGTTCATGAAAACTCTCAATATGTGGCACACAGTGTCAATGCAAATAAATAAGGCAAAACTAATTAAAAAAATCATTAGACTATCAGTATTTTTAATTAACACAAACTGTACACCTCAGTGATATCCTCATTGCTGAATTTCAAATACATTGTAGTGGTGTACAGAGGCAAAATGTCTAATTTTGTAATTGTCCAAATATTTATTGACCCATCTTTATAAATATAAAATATGCATTGTCTATTCCAGTTAATTTAAGCTAACTGAAGCAGGATTTTAATTAATAGTTCACCATGTTTTAGTATAATTATTTAGTATAATTGTAATTATAAATTATGATTTAAAACAGCAGAAATTGCTAGCTCAATCTGAACCTTTTATAGAATTACATTTAGTAGACTTACGGTTAACAGAGTCTTTTGACTTGAGTTGTTTGGATGTCTGTTTATTGGAGGGCCATTTCTTTTGTGGTTCCCTTGGTGCTGAATTGTTCTTCTGTTGATTCTTTCCACTTAAAATAATAATAATAATAATAATAACTACATTAAAGGTTTCTCTATATAATGTCATATTAAAGGAAACCAATATAAAGGGGAACTTGAAAATACATCAGGAATATACCCTTTAGTATCAGTCAAGAATTGATTTAGGTACTCCTTCCACATTTCTGGAAATCCAAAAAGGAACTTCTTTATAAACCACGAAGGAAATGCTAAATGAGATACATTTTCTCATTAGACAAACAAAATAAGGGGCATAATGAAATCACATTTCATGAAAATTACAGAATTTGTACAAAACTGAATAGCTTACATGAACCGTGATGATGTGAAATCTTTCCAACTAGTACATAGGTCCCACCAGATGCAGTTTTAACTATGTTATCTGAAACTCGCTCAGTTATACAACTACTGTGCCAAGGGATCTTGTTGTCTCTAATCAGAGGAAAATATTAAGACATGTCTAAGCCAAAAATTAATCCGCCTTCAATTGCAATTTAAAAAGGTGTTAACAGTTCTGGAAGCTGAAAAGTTACTTTTTTGTTTAAAAAAAAAAAAATCTTTATCTACACATGGAAGCAACGCTCAAAACTACAAACATTTGAAAACAAATGCTCTATACAATTAACTTACATGCGAATGCCATCAACAATCAGTTCTTTGTTATGCAGCTTCAAGACCCAATCTCTTAAATGAATCTCAGTCACCTTTTGAAATATAATAAATAAATTTTAAAAATAATTTTACCATAACAAAACAGGCAGGGAACACGTTATGTTCATATGTAATACATTTACTTTAAACAATTTACATTCCAAACAAACAATATTAGGTAATTTATCAAGTTTCTTTACTTACATTTATCCTGCCACCCAGAGCTTTGTCTTTTTCCTTTGTCTGCTGCTTGGATTTAACTGATGCTTTTTGTTTCTTGGGGATAGAGATGCGTGGTGATAGTTGCAGGAGAGAATCCTCCATTAGTGGAGGTGGTGGTTTTTCTAAATGCTTACACAGATTATTGGACATTTTATCTGGTCTCTCTGACCCTGGCTGGCTTTGGTCAGTGATGTCTGACCACTGTACTATATCTACTCTATTGCTGTCTTCTACTGCACCTTCCAAATCATTCTTTATAATATTCTCCCCAAACACACCATGATAACCTACAATCGACAAGAAAAACACACATTAATATAGATAATTGTAGATTGAGTGCCAGAATGTTAAGGTTCAAGATTTTCTCCAAGTGTACCGTACTTCTATTTTTAAGACAATTCATTAATTGGGATGGCTTTGCAGGTTCTAGCTGAGCAGGTAGGTCATCAGGCATGCGCTCCAGCAAAACATAAGCTTCTGGGGTGAAAGGAAATGTAGAAGTAGTATTTCAGTAAACATTTGCATAAAAAGTTAAATGGAAAAAAGTTATAGAATTTTTTCCATGTTTAGCACCAATTTGACCAAAGACTGTGCACATAGACACATGCACCAAGTTTTGTTAATATAACTCATTCCGTTCATGTTCATTCCGATAGTTAGTTCGCAAAAAGTATGTCTTTAACAAAAAAAAAAAGCAAACTTTGTAGACTGAAAACATCATAAGGCATTTTCTCTTTTTGGACTGAAGGTTTCCAGAAACCCAGCCATTAGGGTTGCACAACCCATTGCACTCTTAGTGGGACCGAGCTGGGAAGGATGTGCTGCAAGATAGAGCAATAAAGGATGGAGATGGCAATGTGTTGACTTGTAAGGAGAGCGTGTTAAGAAGATCGAGGGAGTAGTTTGAGCAGCTGATAAATGAAGAAAAGAGAGTGAGATGGTTGGATGATGTGGAGATGGTGAAGCAAGAAGTGGAGAGGATTAGATTAGATTCAAATTTGTTATTGTGCAGGGTACATGTACAGAGCCAATGTACATGGCTTGTAAGGAGGAAGTAAGAGTAGCGATTAAGTGAGAGTAGCGATTAAGAGGTGTTGGCAGGGGACAGTGTAGCAGAACAGCATCGGATGGTGGTCTGTAGGATGGTTTTGGAGGTGAAGAAGAGGAGGAGAGTGAAGACTGAAAAGAATAAGATAGTGGAACCTGAAAGAGGAAGACTGTAGTGTGAGGTTTAGGGAAGAGGTCAGACAGGGGCTCGGTGGTGGTGATAAGGCGCTGGACGATTGGGCAACTACTGCAGAAGTGATAAAGGAGACAGCTAGAAAGGTCCTTGGTGCGACTTCTGGAAATAGAAAGGAAGACAAAGAGATGTAGGGGAATGAGGAAGTGCAGGAAAGCATAAGGAGAAATAGGTTGGTGAAACAGAATTGGGATTGACAGAGTGATGAGAAAAGTAGACAGGAGTACAAGGAGATGTGGCAGCAGATGAAGAGGGATGCGGCAAAAGCTAAGAAGAAGGCATATGAGAAGCTAAATGAGAAGAAGTTGGACACTAAGGAAGGAGAAAAGATTTATAGGATTTATTGGCCAGACAGAGAGACCGAACTGGGAAGGATGTGCTGCAAGTTAGAGCAATAAAGGGTGGAGATGGAAATGTGTTGACTAGTGAGATTTTCATGCTTAAACCCATAATAAAAAAAAATCTATACAAAAATCAATAGGGTTTCAGCCTTTCATGCTTGAACCCCCAATTAAGCACAATATAAATTGCATACAATACGGCAAGCAATAATATATAGTATAATAACAATAATAGTAGACACTTTAGCTGCAATAATGACAAACTAGTTATTCATCAATATAATATGGGGAAAGTAAAGCAGCATTAGAAGTCTTAACATTGGCAATGCATTTCTTTCCATAGCATAGTAAAATGTTTAAACAATTTCAGCACCTTGAGTGTCATTGCAGTGCTTGTATTTTAATTTACTAATTTTAGAGCTTAGTGGTTAAAAATTAATGCAAATAGTAAAAGTGATTTCCTGTGATATCTTTTTGAGCTTAACGATTTATATAAATACAACCAAAAAATGAATAGGACCTTTATAAAATACAATTTATTTTAATAGTGTATTAAAATTAGTGTTCTATACACAACTTATTTTAACACATGGCTGGCTGATTTAAGGGTGCACCAGAATTAGACAAAATGCCTTCACGTGATGCAGGATTTAATAATTTGTCATTTCATTTATAACCAGTGTTCAAAGCACTCTGAGTAATATCACTAGTATTTTAGTCTGACCATTTACTCAAAGTTCCCTAGACAAAATTCACTATTTTTTGCCTAAAACTTGGTATTTATTGCATTGTGTTCTTCTAGAACTACCTTGATTTGACCTGGAGTAAAATATCTGTCAAATGAATAAAAAACAAAATTAAAGGGAAAATCAACCTTTACACACCTTGGCTTATATTTGTGGACTTGCTGGTGCTATTCATCCCAGTTTTCTTTTGCTGTGCTTTTATGTGGGGAAAGGATTCAATTATCATTTTTTCAACTGCAGATTCTGAGGGGAAAAATATGTTAATTATGCAAAAGAGATTTTACACAAAATATTTAAATTCCAGACTGATCGAATCGTATTACTAACTGTGAACCAGGTCTTGGTTATGGCCTCCTGCTCTATCAAGACGTGAGGTTATTTCAGTGTGGTCTGTGTTTTTGCTGATGCACTCAGGAGGTGAAAGTGTCAGAACATATGTATCCTGCCCATCTAATGTAGCATCATCAACTAATGGCTCCTGCACATTTTTGAATATCGGGGCAGCCCTACAGGGCTGTCTGGGTATGAAATCGAATCCACCATGCTCCTCTGAGTTCTGGCGCTGAACCTTGGCTTTTAATCTAGCAAAGACTTTTGCTGGTGTGTCAGTTACTCGTTGCAGAGGCATTGCAGAGATATTAATGGTGCTGAGCTCACAGCTCATGGCTGTTCTAGACTCAGCTCCAAGTTGATGATCATGTACTGTGGAATTCATCACCACTGTAGTGCAGTTTCTGCCATGGTGCTGGTTTGTACAGGAGAGTTTTACAGGAGAGCTGCAATACAGCTTAGAGTGCAGAGAAGTTTGAAGAGGCTTGGCTGGAGACAGGTACATGGCTGACAAAACAAAGTTGGGTACAAGTCGCAGAAATATTCCTAAAGGAAAGTGAATAAAGAAAATACAGTATAGTCTACTGATTATTATTTATTTATTATTATATATTATTATTAACTAACGTTAGATTTTTTTACGGTACGGTTCTAGGTACATTGACTAATGAAATAAATTAATTACGTAACTCAAAACATTAATTATAAGAGCAGTACACACAAAATAACTAACAAAAAATGCGTTTGTCTAATACTTTACGACTAAAGTATTAAATATGAAAAGTTACTAAAAAAACAAACTGAATTTCGTAGTGCTGATATCGTTATAATACCAACCGCAACCGGACAACTTCTGGCTGTTTGCTGACCTCCAAAGAACATAAATATTCGTAAACAAAAGAAAACCGCATCTCCCCTACCTCACCGATTACAACGAGCGCTTCTTTTGAATGTTCTTCTTCTTTAATGTTTAATGGTGGTTGACAAACCAGCATTTGGCGCCACCTACTGGGTTGGAGAGAAATAAAGAAACGACACAACGTTCCTCCTGAACACTGGTGCTACATACAACAACAATCACAGAAAACAGAAAACACAGGGCTAAGGACTAGTAAGTGTCCTCGCCACATAAAGTGCATCGGGTAAAAACAGTGCAAAGACAATACAGGACAGTGCAACACAATACAGGACAAAGCAAGACAAATACACAAAATAGCTCTGCCAGTAAACCTGTTGTATATTACACACTGTGGTGTGTAAGAGACAAAAAGTGAACAGTAATAAAAATGTAAACAAAATGTTGTGCAAAAGAGCAATAGCAGCAATTCGGAAAATATGTGCAAAAACGGCATGTAAACAGTTTGTAGTAATTAAGTGATGTAATATGAGTGGTACTGAAGACATAGGTTTGCGAAGTGAGTACGTGCGTTAAGTCCGGGTTGTACAGATCAGTCACACAGTTTATTTTTGTGTTTGTGTGTGTGTGTGTGTGTGTGTGTGTGTGTGTGTGTTCAGTTCAGTTCTGTGTTGAGAAGCCTAATGGCTTGAGGGAACAAACTGTTTGCTTCGGAACCGCTTCCCTGATGGCAGGAGAGTGAAGAATGTGTGTGTGAGGGGTGTGTGGGACCCCACACACCACTGTCAGTCCACAATGCTGTTGGCTTTGTGGATGCAGTGAGTGGTGTAAAAATAGAAAGAAAGAAAGAAAGAAAGAAAGAAAGAAAGAAAGAAAGATGCACTGTCATGCACTTTATGGAGATTAGCAAATGAGCAAATGAGTGAATGATTTGAGATGCAACATCTGTTTTTTTTTTCTTGCAGATTTGAGTTTCTTCATTAAAAAAGAATTAATAATGTGTTCTAGAGCATTAGTGACACAAACAGAGCACATACATTACATGTTTTTCTGGTGTCTGATTTCAATTACGTTACTAAAATGCCTATTCATTTAACTTGTGGAAATATATACTCCATTTGCTGTAATCACTTGTTTAAAAAAAAGTCCATTAAAACTCATAAGAACCAGCTGTTTGGTTATGAAGTAGTTATTCTAAACCATTCAAATACATATGATTTCTGGAAGTGTTCCTAAGCCCATGCAGTGATTTCCAGATAAACATTAAAATTTTTTTTTAAAGATTACTAACCTTTGAGCACAGTGATTTCTGTAGATTCTCAGAGTATTTTTTATGAGATTATGTGGATGTTAATGAGATATTAAAAACTTTGCAATTTTTAATGTTGAGGAACATTATTTCGAGATTGTTCCACTATTAAACGGTTATATTTCTTTCTATTCCTTTTTATTCCATAGAGTGTTTAGTATAGAATATCTTCTCTCACTGTTGCATAGTTCCTGCCCAAAGAGAGACGAGATGGAGTTTGTCAAGTTTCTCTCTCCAAAGTTTATTTAGACAACAAAGAATATTTGGGTATTACCCTCATTAGGGTGTAACACTGTTAGATTTTTATCATGCCCAAACAAAAAGTAATTCTTGGAGAGGTTTCCCATGCGATCTACGATGACTGTGGTGCCTTTTCTGATCAGGGAAGAATCACACAGCACACAGAATGGCGCAAATGTTCCTCTTCAGTTTAAAGCAGGTAACAGACAAGTATATATACACACTGGAAAAACCTGGCCTAAAACTGTTCCTGAGTGGATAAGAAAACAAAGTAACCAGAGATGTTTGAGCCCAGACAAAGACTTTATGTATACCTTACATACTCACATCGTAAAAATCCTATAGACACTGAACAGACAACATGGAAATGTGTTTAGAGAACCTCTGTGAGGCCCATCTTAACACTAACAATGGCCACTTTAAATAATTTATAATTTAGCGCCTCACACCATAACATAAGATGTTCTTAATGGGAACAGGATTGGTGATATAAACTGCAAATAAAAAGATAAAGACAAAAGGAAAAACAACAACAGGTTTCATTTCATTTCATCCCTACATGCATATAATCCTTTATCACTACCACTCTAATCAAGAACATTATAGCCTGTCTTACCATCGTCATCAAACATGGCAACATACAAAGTAAAATTCCATCAATTCAACAACAGGAATCAATTAATCCTAAACCAAAGTAGTGTTCAACACTCACACAAATAAATTCTTAATCTTCACAAAAAAACTTTGCTTAGCAGTTATTTCACATTCTCCAGGACATCATGAGGCTTCAGTGATGTTTTTCAGTGCTTGTTCAATTATATGTTTGTAACAGTTTCCCCTCTCTGAATAATGTGTTCAAAGAGAATAAGGAAAATTCAGAGTGTAAATACAACTATGCATGTATAGTTATAGAATTTAGACCTAGAGCAGGTATCAGGGTAAGCTAAACAAAACAGTCAAGAGAGTTACAGTAGATTTTCACCCTGGAGGTGGCCCCCTTTCCACTGTAAAGAAAAGATCTTTCCGTCTGCTCTCAACTGTTTCAGCCAAGAGTACTCACTTAGGTAGGCTTCTTAGACCATTAGACTAATTAGTGCACAGATTAAACTAGTTTAATCCTGCTTGTGTGAATCCACTGTGGCTGATAATCAGTCAGAACTCCTTTTCTGGTAATGGCTAGAACGGTCACTGGACCCAGATACTTCAATTCAATTCAATTCATTTTTATTTGTATAGCACTTTTAACAATGAACATTGTCTCAAAGCAACTTTACACAGATAATGTGGTGATTAAATGTAAATATGTTCTTTGTAAGTATGTTTGTCCCTGATGAGCAACTGTGGCAAGGAAAAACTCCCCGAGATGGCATAAGGAAGAAACCTTGAGAGGAACCAGATTCAAGAGGGAACCCATCCTCATCTGGGTTGCACCAAATGTCCATTTGAAGCATATATACAAAGTTGCGGGGTGCAGTGATGATGATCAGAAGCTAACTGCACTCCCGAGTCAGTGCAGCAGACCGCCAAAACCAACTACAGTCCAATCCGTCCTCAAAAGCACCCGTTCTACTCCGGAATTATATGGAACCACCCAAGGTGTTGATGAGAGACCGTCCCAAGCTGCACAGAAGTGTGAAGATCCACAGAGGGGAGAGGGGCAGGAACAGTGGTCACTGGAGACTCAGGAGCATGTTTAACTCGACCGAGAGAGAGAGAGAGGGTGACAGGAAGAGAAGGATATGGATTATTAAGTGTAACTATTGGTGTATGAAAGTTAATGTCACTGTGCAGTTTAGACTCCGGCAAGACTCGCTATGGCAGCATAACTAAAAGGGAGAACCAGAAGGTAACACAGACATGAGGGATCTCTGGGATAAGAAACGACCCACCACACCACCGTCAACAAACCTGAGTGAACGTGTGAATGTGAGGGGACGACAGCATAAGCGAATATGCTAACTGAAGAAAGGTATCACGTGCAGGTGCCTTATGCACTCGGGTAAGGGGCCTTACCTGCCATTAACCCAGACTTGGTGCAATTGGATGCTGCTGCAGAGGTCAGGTATGGATGCCCTTCCCATTGGTGGATCTCTCCACTCGATGTTTCAGAGAACCAGGGTTACGAACAGTAATCTATTGGTAAACATCAAATAATAAAGCGTTGGGTTTAAACTTCACCCTGGATAAGCTTCAGTTCTACTGACAGAAGAAGCAGGCTAGTTGATGTTCAACCATCCCATCATGCACAATTCATCAGTTACAGTTTAACAGTGTGTAGTGTAACAGTGTGTTACAGTGTTAGTGTTACAGTGTGTAGTGTTACAGTGTGTAATGTGTTACAGTGAGTAGTGTAACAGTGTGTATTGTGTTACAGTGTGAGTGTATTACAGTGAGTAGTGTGTTACAGTGTTACAATGTATTACAGTGGGTATTGTTAAAGTGAGTAGTGCTACAGTGTTTGTGTGTTACAGATAGTAATGTGTTAGAATGTTAGTGTGTTACAATGTTAGTGTTATAGTGAGTAGTGTGTTACGGTGTTACAATGTATTACAGTGAGGAGTGTTACAGTGTTTGTGTGTTACAGTGTGTAATGTGTTACAGTGAGTAGTGTAACAGTGTGTATTGTGTTACAGTGTGAGTGTATTACAGTGAGTAGTGTGTTACAGTGTTACAATGTATTACAGTGGGTATTGTTAAAGTGAGTAGTGCTACAGTGTTTGTGTGTTACAGATAGTAATGTGTTAGAATGTTAGTGTGTTACAATGTTAGTGTTATAGTGAGTAGTGTGTTACGGTGTTACAATGTATTACAGTGAGGAGTGTTACAGTGTTTGTGTGTTACAGTGAGTAATGTGTTACAGTGTATTACAGTGCGTAGTGATTTAGTGTATTACAGTGAGTAGAGTTACAGTGTGTAGTGTTACAGTGAGTAATGTGTTACAGTGTATTACAGTGCGTAGTGATTTAGTGTATTACAGTGAGTAGAGTTACAGTGTGTAGTGTTACAGTGAGTAATGTGTTACAGTGTATTACAGTGCGTAGTGTTACAGTGTGTAGTGTGTTAGACTGAGTAGTTACAGTGTGTAATGTGTTAGTGTGTTACAGTATGTAGTGTTATAGTGAGTAATGTGTTACAGTGTATTACAGTGCGTAGTGTTACAGTGTGTAGTGTGTTAGACTGAGTAGTTACAGTGTGTAATGTGTTAGTGTGTTACAGTATGTAGTGTTATAGTGAGTAATGTGTTACAGTGTATTACAGTGCGTAGTGATTTAGTGTATTACAGTGAGTAGAGTTACAGTGTGTAGTGTTACAGTGAGTAATGTGTTACAGTGTATTACAGTGCGTAGTGTTACAGTGTGTAGTGTGTTAGACTGAGTAGTTACAGTGTGTAATGTGTTAGTGTGTTACAGTATGTAGTGTTATAGTGAGTAATGTGTTACAGTGTATTACAGTGCGTAGTGTTACAGTGTGTAGTGTGTTAGACTGAGTAGTTACAGTGTGTAATGTGTTAGTGTGTTACAGTATGTAGTGTTATAGTGAGTAATGTGTTACAGTGTATTACAGTGCGTAGTGATTTAGTGTATTACAGTGAGTAGAGTTACAGTGTGTAGTGTTACAGTGAGTAATGTGTTACAGTGTATTACAGTGCGTAGTGTTACAGTGTGTAGTGTGTTAGACTGAGTAGTTACAGTGTGTAATGTGTTAGTGTGTTACAGTATGTAGTGTTATAGTGAGTAATGTGTTACAGTGTATTACAGTGCGTAGTGTTACAGTGTGTAGTGTGTTAGACTGAGTAGTTACAGTGTGTAATGTGTTAGTGTGTTACAGTATGTAGTGTTATAGTGAGTAATGTGTTACAGTGTATTACAGTGCGTAGTGATTTAGTGTATTACAGTGAGTAGAGTTACAGTGTGTAGTGTTACAGTGAGTAATGTGTTACAGTGTATTACAGTGCGTAGTGTTACAGTGTGTAGTGTGTTAGACTGAGTAGTTACAGTGTGTAATGTGTTAGTGTGTGTGTGTGTTATGAACATGCTATACACAGAGATTTACAGAAGAATGTAAGCGGTGAACATAATAATATTGCTATAGCTATAAACAGAGAACAGGTATATGTACAGTGGTGATAGTTTATGGTGAGCAGCAATAAAAAAAAAGAGCAGTGTGCAAATGAGCAAGGTTTGTGTAAACAGTCCGTGCAACCACAAAGTGTGAGGTGAGGAATGATCAGTGTCTTGGTGAGCATACTTTTTTTTTTCAGAGAGTCCATTAGCAAAGAGTGTGAGGTGTGGGGGGGAATGTAGTAGTGTATCAGTGAGTGTTAGAGTTCACTAAAGAGACAGCTCTAGGAAAAAAGCTGTTCTTTAGTCTGCTGGTTCTGGTCCGGAGGCCCGGAGAACAGTCTGTGAGCGGGATGAGAGGAGTCCTTAAGAATGCTGCGAGCTCGACGCAGACAGCGTTTCTTTTGGATGTCCTCCATGGCTGGGAGTGGAGTCCCTGTGATGCGCTGGGCAGTTTTCACCACCCGCTGCAGTGCCTTACGCTCGGCAGCAGAGCAGCTCCCATACCAGACTGTGACACAGCTGGTCAGGATGCTTTCTACTGCGCAGCGGTAGAAGTTCACCAGGATATCCGAGGAGAGCATTTTTTTTGTCCTCAGGAAAAAGAGGCGCTGGTGAGCCTTCTTGACCAGGCTGGAGGTGTTGATGTTCCAAGACAGGTCTGCCGAGATGTGGATCCCCAGGAACTTAAAACTGGAGAAACGCTCAACAGCCATCCCGTTGATGTGGGTGGTGTCATGTGTGCCTCTTGCCTCCTTCCTGAAGTCCACAAGAAGCTCCTTTGTCTTGGAGGTGTTAAGGAGCAGGTTGTTGTTGTTGCACCATGTGGCTAGGTGCTGGATCTCCTCCCTGTAGGCAGTCTCATCATTGTTGATGATGAGACCAATCATGGTAGTGTCATCTGCAAACTTGATGATGGAGTTAGATCCATTCACAGACCTGCAGTCGGAGGTGAAGAGGGAGTAGAGGAAGGGGCTCAGCACACAGCCCTGTGGTACACCAGTGTTGAGTGTGATGGTGTTGAAGCAAATGGAGCCAGATCGAACCTGCTGGGGTCTTTTGGTCAGAAAGTTCATGACCCAGTTGCAGGTGGAGGTGTTAATGCCCAGATCTAGAAGTTTGCATATTAACTTGGATGGAATGATGGTATTGAATGCTGAGCTGAAGCCAACAAACAGCATACATGCATAGGTGTTCTTATTGTCCAAGTGTGTGAGCACAGTGTGCAATGCCATGGAAACTGCATCTTCTGTGCTTCTATTGCTTCGGTAGGCAAACTGGGGGGAGTCAAATGTGGTGGGCAGAGAGTCCTTCAGGTGTGCCAGGACCAGCCGCTCAAAGCACTTCATGACAATGGGTGTCGGTGCTACATGGCGGTAGTCATTCAGGCACGTTGGGTTAGAGTGTTTAGGCACTGGCACAATGGAGGTACATTTAAAGCAAGTGGGAACAGCTGCTTGGGCATGAGACAGGTTGAAAATGTCGGTAAAGACCCCAGCGAGCTGCTCAGCACATGCCCTAAGTACGCGACCAGGGATGTTGTCTGGTCCAGCGGCTTTGTGAGCGCTGATCCGGCTCAGTGCATTGCAGACATCTGTGGAGGAGAGTTTGATTGGAGAGTGATCAGCCGAGAGTTTGAGCTTTGTGGCAGTTTCTTTGTTGTCTCTCTCAAAGCGAGCATAAAAGTCATTAAGCTCATTCAGAAAGAGGACATCAGTGGCAGCGGGGGTGGAGTGGGAGGGTTTGTAATCACTGATGGCCTGGATGCCTTGCCACATGCGTCGAGGGTCAGAGTTAGAAAAATGCTCCTCTATCTTCAGCTTGTAGCAGTGCTTGGCCTCTTTGATGCCCCTCTTCAGGTTTGCTCTGGATGTGCTGTAGGCCTGAGCGTCACCTGACCTGAAGGCAGTAGTGTGTGCCTTCAGCAGGAGGTGCACCTCCTTGTTCATCCATGGCTTCTGATTAGGGTATGTGTTGATCTGTTTCTGGGTAGTAACACTGTTTGTGGTAGAACTGATGTAATCCAGAACAGAGGAGGTATAGCAGTCAATGTCTGTGTGAGAATCACTGGTGGCCTGAGAAGCAAATGTACTCCAGTCTGTGTGTAGAAACCTTTCCTGAAGTGTGATATCTGCGTCTGCGGGCCACACCTTGATGGTTCTCACTGATGGCTTTACCCGGTTGATGAGGGGTGTATATTTGGGGGTGAGAAACAAAGAAAGGTGATCTGACTGCCCCAGGTGGGGGAGGGGGGTTGCAACGTAAGCTCCAGCCATGTTTGTGTATACATGGTCTAAAGTTTTGTTCCCTCTGGAGTGGCATGAAACATGCTGATGAAATTTTGGAAGAACTGCCTTTAAATTTGAGTGATTAAAATCTCCCGCAACAATAAACGCAGCTTCCGGGTGAACAGTCTGTTGTTTACTGATGGCCGCATAAAGTTCTTTCATAGTGAGCTTAGCATCAGCATCGGGGGGAATGTAAGCAGCAGTAATAATGGTGGAAGTGAACTCCTGCGGTAGATAAAACGGTCTACATTTAACCATTAGAAACTCCAGGTTAGCTGAACAATGACTCTCGACAATAGCAGAGTTCGTGCACCAAGCTTTGTTGACATAAATGCACAGTCCACCGCCTCTGGTCTTAACAGAGCCATCTAATGTCCTATCCGCCCGGAATGTGTGTCGTCCCGCTAGCTCAATAGCGTTGTCCGGGATGCCGCTGTGTAGCCATGTTTCCGTGAAAATCATGGCATTACAGTTTCGAAGTTTCATGCTGTGTGTGATGCTGAGTCGAATCTCCTCCATTTTGGTTACCAGCGACCGAACATTGGCCAGGAAGATGCTGGGTAGAGAGAGCCGGTGTGGTGTTAGCTTTAGCTTAGCTTTCACTCCACCACGCTTCCCCCACCTTTGTTTACGGTCTCGACGCCGCCTGCGAGCACTTCCGCCAGGCCGTGTAAAGTGAGCTGCCTCGGGTGCTCTGGTGATCTCAGGAAGGAGATGAAGGTTGTTCATAAAACTGTCAGGAAGTCGTAAACCAATATCCAAAAGCTCACGTCGGGTGTATGATGTATATGCACAGCTGTTCTGCACGAACAGACCCGATATGAGCAACAGAAATACCGCAAAATTGCAGATTCGCAAAATTGCACATTTTATCAACAAATCGAGAGTGTGTCCACTACTATGATTGGGTCCTCTAACATTCTGATTAAATCCAACTGAATCTAGAATGGACGCAACTGCTGCTCTTAAGGAGTCTTCCTGATTATCAAAATGAATATTAAAGTCTCCAACAATTAATGCTTTGTCTAAAGAAGTAGCTAAATTTGTAATGAAATCTGCAAATTCTATCAGAAAATCAGAGTAGGGCCCTGGGGGTCTATAAATAATAATTAGTGGAATTAACTGACTTGACCTGCTTTCGGACACTGAATATTTTATGTTGGTGTAAAGAACTTCAAATGTTTTACATTTGTGTTTAGTCTTCTGTGTGACGGTTAGATTATTATTATTAATAGCTGCTACTCCACCTCCTCTGCCATTTAGACGGGGTTGGTATATGTAACTATACCCAGGAGGACTCGCCTCATTTAATGCTACATATTTATTCGATTTAATCCACGTTTCTGTCAAACACATTATATTAAACTTCTGGTCGGTAATAATTTTGTTTATAGTAAGCGCTTTTGGCGTGAGAGATCTAATATTCAAAAATCCTATTTTTAGATCAGAGGTGCTGGCTGTGCGTTCAGTCCTATTTAATTTATTGTTAATCAGGTTACTTAAACAGACTTTCTGATAATTCCTATATTTGGTTTTGCTCGGGGGACAGACACAGTCTCAATATGGTGGATCCTGAGTGACGACTCTGTGCAGCTAGCAGACGGTCGGTTTAGCCTGTCTGTCTGCTCCCTGGCCTTGGCTCTAGACAGTCACTTGTTAACTAGTGCTGTTCTGAGACTATGACCTATACTACAAGAAATGAGAGCAGCACCTTCCCGGGTGGGATGGACACCGTCCCGCCCTAACAGGCCAGCCTTGCCCTCAAAAATGCTCCAATTATTAATGAAGCCCACATTGTTTTTGGAGCACCACTCAGACATCCAGCAGTTCAGCGACCATAAACTGCTGTAGGCTATATCGCCACGTCGCATTGGGATGGGGACAGAGCATACTACAGCATCGGACATTGCCTTCGCTAATTTACACACTTAATATTCGCTAATATTACTTTTAGTAACCTCTGACTGTCGAAGGCGTATATCATTAGCTCCTGTGTGAAAAACTATCTTAGAGAACCTGTGCTTTCCTAAGAATCTAAGTTGACCTGCTATGTCCGGCGCCCTGGCTCCCGGTATACACATGACCTGTGCTGCTGGTGCCCCTAAAGGTCTAGCTAATTTCATGTGCCTCAGAATGGAGTTTCCTAAAACCAGAGCTCTTTCAGGTTTCTCAGCGGGTGCTTCACTGAGGAGAGCAAACCTGTTGGACATGTGAAGCGGAAAGGAATGGTGCTCCCGTGGGCGAGCCTTAGCGTTAGCTTTGGCTTTGCGAGTATGCCGCCGAGTCGTCACCCATTCGCCCCGCTGCGAGGGCTCTAATGCCGGAGTCGGGGGAATAGTACCTTCACCTAGGGGATCCAGACTTTCCCCTGCAGAACTTGGACTGCTCTCACACTCACTACTTCTCTCTAGACTCTAGATGCGCTCCTCTAATGCTAAGATCTTCTCCGTCAAAGAGCAAACTAGCTTACACGTCTCACAGATAAAATTATCGCTAACAACGGAGAAAGACTGACTAAACATATCACACTTCACACACTGAGTGAACTGGATGTTCGCCATAATAGAGAAATTACGTACCCTTAATGTGATTACTGTAGTGTGTGTTCGTAGTTCTGGTGAATGTCCTTCACTCACTGCTTTCAAACCCTCAGACAGGGAAAAAAAAACGCTCTTCCGACAGCAAAAATAGTCGAGACGGAGCCAACGGAAAGTGGCAGGAAAAAGGATGCAGGAAATCAAAACGATATTTTAATATTTTAAAGCGAGAAAAGTGAGAAAAAAACGAACTATAAAACATTTTAAACGCTGATACAAACACAATTCCCGGTGAACAGATACTTCAGCTCACAGACCTTGGTAGGCATCAGGCTTCGTATCAGGACCTGCTGTTTAGGCGCAAATGGGTGTGTTGGCTTATCTGTGGGCAGAGGGAGAGTTAGAGAGACATCAGCACTGCTAGAATTAAATCTTTCTGCCCTGGTTGAAAGATTTAATTCTAGCAGTGCTGATGTCTCCCTAACTCTCCCTAACCCATGGGGTCGGGAAAGGCTTGAACATTAAACTTTCAAAAGGTTAGTTTTTGTTGAAGATAGGGTAATTCTTATTTTTGGGAGTACTACCGGGAGAACAACAGTCTAATTTCGGCCTGTGTCAATGCAGGCTTTAGTAATACTTTTTCCTTAATGGTTCCGTTTGTTCTCTCCACCACTCCAGCTGACTGTGGGTGATAGGGAATATTAATATAACAATCAATTGCTAAGCTTTTAGCCAAAAGTTGTGTTACTTTAGAAACAAAACTTGTGCCATTGTCACTTTCAATCACACTGGGAATACTAAATGATCTCTTTCGTTAATATTTTTAAAACTGTTATAGCATTCTTTGTCACGCATGTGTACTTCTGGCCACTTACTCAATGTGTCAACTATAACCAATAGATCTCAAATTACCTACAGGTGGCATATGTGTGAAATCTATCTGTAGGTGTTGGAAAGGGGCTTCAGGAAAAGTAAGCGCAGTATGTTGTATAGGTCAATGTATGTTAGTTTAGGATCAATATCTGGTATATAGGTAATATGTGAGTTGTACAGCATTTAAAAGGTCACCTATGAGATTAAAATGTATTAGACTTTTCATCAGGTGTTTAAAATATCTTTGCTTCCATGTTTCAGCAAAATTATGCACAACACCGTAAGCATACTTATGTAACATCAAGTGGGTGTCACCCCGAAACCAGGACAAACCCTGACCTCTCCAGCTGACCTCAAAGCAGCATTCAACTGATAACACAAGCCAGTCTCCATACCTTACATAGTACACACGCACGCACGCACACACACCCATACACACACCACCCCAAAATCCAAATAACCCCCTGGCCTCTCTGGTTGAATTCACAGGGCCCCTAAACCATAAAACAATTTACTCTCGGAACTCGGCCCCAGTACGTCTGTTTGTGACACACACACACACACATATACAGACACACACACACACACCAAAAGGAAGCATTCTTTTATCAATTAAATAATAAATAGGATGTCCCACTTCACATGACACAAACATACATCTTGTTTGTATCTTCTCCTATAAATAAAGCAAGTGTTTAACTCTACCTCAATAATAGTTACACTCTAAAAGGTTTAGTAATATACCTCTGTTTTAATATTGTCTCTTCTTTTTGATTTCAAAGTTGATATAAAAATTATCTTCTCTTTATTCTTTCTTTCCTAACAAGGGTACATTGTATACACCAGAATATAATGTTGTATTAACATAAGTTATACCTCAAATACTGGTCCCTGTACATTGTACATCTCTTTTAATGCTGTCTTTTCTTTAAAGGCTTGAGGTCAAAGTTGACTTTGAGATTGAGTTATCTTTATTTTCCTAACAAGGGTGCATGTTATATACCTGATTATAACATTGTGTTAACAAAGTTATACCTTAAATATTGGTATGGTAATAGTATGTTAAATATTAACTGGTATGTAATGTACCGCTGTTTTAATGCTGTCCTTGCTTTCCATGTCTAATATCAAAATGATCACCAAAATTAGCTGTTCCTGATTTTGCAAACAATGGTGCATTTTATTTGATCATTAATACACTTTGGATAAAAGTTTAAGTTCTCCAAAGCAAGTATAACATGGAATCCCGAGGGCTTCAAAAGCTCAGAGGGTTAGACGTTCAGAACAGCTTGGAAACGACCCTCTCTTCATTCAAGATCAGGCTTTACTTTCAAGAACAACAACTGCTCTGATCTTCAGAAGAATCTGGAAGAACATCTGACTCCATCCTAACTAACTTTTCAAAGATCTCTTTGTCACATCCAGACTCTTGTGCAACAAGCTAATGCAAGTAACCGTTTTACCAACCAATTTAGATGCGTATTTAAGTGTGAGCCACTTAATTTAAGGTTAATTTGAATACTTGATGATTCTTGTTTAGGCTGTATTTTAATTTTGAAGATTAAGCTTGCCATTCCTTTCCTTTCTTTCTCTCCTTTCTTCTTTTCCCCTCTCTTCCTCCTTTTCCTATTTTTTACTTTTGGTTTATTTTTATTTTTAATTCTCATTTTTCTTTCTTTCTTTTTGTTTGTTTGTTTAGTTAGTTTAATGTTGTGTTATTCTCATTCAATAAACGCCGTATTTTTCATAAGTGATTGTCTCTGAGTGCCGCTCACTCAGAGACAATCCTGCAACAATCCTGCAGCATTCGATCTGAACTACATGCTCTATTAATTGCATTGTATAAAGTAAAGGGGGGTTGCGACTTTCTCAGCTGGGGAGATACCTCTTTTATAGAATTAATAAAAGATTGTTTTGAGGACGAACAGACCAAAAAAGTGTAACATTAATTCCATTAAAGTCAATTCAACTTAAATTAAATATTTAGGAGTAACTATTACCCGTTATAATTACTTATAAATATTTCCTTTTCTTTGCGAACTAAATTCGCTACATATAATGGTGGAGAATGCGGGCAAACTGTTGATAAAACTATATACTAATTTTATCTTTATAAATTTTTTTTTCCTCTTCTCTCCCATTCGCTACACTGAGAATCAGGGTAAATAGTCAATACTTTACCTTCAGGCAACTGACATGCTCTTGTAAGTGCCACCAACTCTGCAGCCTGTGCAGATGTGTATGGCATTGATTTAGCTTCAACTATTTCATCAGGTAATTTTACAACTGCATATGTAAATAAATACACATCAGAAGGTTTTTGAACACGAACCATCTACATAGATCCCCCTCTTCCAGGGTCGAATCTAAAAGATCGGGCCTTGAAGAGGTCTCCTGTTCAATGTGGCAATCAGGCTCGTCGTCAAAACCATCGAAATCATTAAAGTCTAGCAGATCACACAGCGCTACTAGAGCTTTATGCGGCTGAGAATAGGCTTTATGGTTAAGTTTTCTGTTGCCAAGAGTGTGGTATCATAACCAGAGAGATTTGAGGATCCCTATAGTCATCTCCACCTTGGCCCGGGTTCGGCTGTGAGCCAGGTTAAAACGTGTCTGTGGTCCAGGCTCAGGTTCAGGGTAGGTTGTCATTAAATAGGGCAGACAAGGGTATCCTCTGTCCCCCAGAAAGTAACCATTGTACTGTCCTGTAATGTTTGAAGTGTACAACACAAATATAGTAAAAAGGAAAAAAAAAAAAAACAATTGTATAAAGCAAAACATCCCCTGCTGAAATGTCTGGCATACTGATGACTCGCGGAAAATTCTGGCATCATGCACAGATCCTGGCCATTTTGCTTCGACATTGGTAATTATTTGGATAGCCTCAAATATTAACTAGTTAGTGGAAAAAGTAATGACTTTATTTTAAGAAGGGAAAAAATGAAGTTGTTACCTGCACATTGATACTATGAATAGATTTCCTATGAACATGGGAAGTATGAAGTGTGTGTGTGTGTGCATAATGAATACATGTATAGATATAAATAATATGACTAAATATTAAATATGCGTCATAGATTTTACTACAAAGGACAAACCTGCCACTCTGTGGAATTCGTCTTTAATAACAAGCAGAGGTTTATGGCCAGGGAACTGTACAAACATGGCTAAGAACTGTTTAAGTGCCAGACATACTGTACGTGACATACTGGCTCTACACACAGTTGCCTTTCCCACATGCTCTGAATCGCCAACACGTTTTGTCACATTTGCGATATGCGGTTTTAAAAGACGTGTTAAATAAACTAACGAATCTTTTGAGAAACGATAACGCTCTTTTAAATATTCTTCAGGGTATGCAAACACATCAATACTCGGTCTCATAACCCTCTCCTGACGAAAAAACCTTGTATCATTTGTGCTTCTTCATCCACAGGATCCTCATCAAAGGCACGCCGAAGTTACACTGAAACATAACCTGCTCCCGAGCAGGTTATCTTTAGAGAGTCAGTTGCTATGGTTACATACAAACCCAGTTAAGGTTATACACACAACCGAAAGTTAAGGTTATACACACACTTACCCTTAAACAGACCCAGGTATGTCACATAACCTGCTTTCTGGAATACTCCCCTGGTTTGTAGTTTTTGTTTATTGCCCTTTTCTGCTCTTTGTTTTTTTTTTTCATGCTTTTGTTAAGGGAAGTGGTTTTGTTTTCGGACTGTTTTTTGCCTCTTTGTTTTTTCCCTAATTAAAGACTGCCTTTTGAATTTCCGCATCTTGCATTTGGGTCCTTCCTCTCGCGCCCCTGACATTTTTTATCTGCCTTCAAAACTGGATTAATTGGTGTGTTATAAGGTTAATATGTCTTGATCAAAACACCTTGTGACATTAAAATGTCAATAACTGGAGCAATTCCAACATTCTTCTCTTTTGACAATGGATATTGTTTAATAAAAATCAGATGGTGTGTTTTCATGAGTGCATGATACAGTTTTACCTGGATTAAACCTGTTCGTCTTTATGAAAGGCCCATCATTTAGGGTTAACTTCACCTTAATTTGGTTTATCAGGCAAGACTTCTGTACTATCATGGAAGAAATCTTCCGGATGTGGCTGTGGCTCAGTTGAGAGCATGAGGACAGAAGGAAAAGACAGTAAAACATTGGTTTCAAAAAACAAAATCTTTTTTCCCATTGTATGCCTTAGATCCCTTCCTAAAAGGTTTAAAGGCCAAATGGAATTATTGTACAACTCTTAGTACCAGTTGGTGTCACAATAGACAAAGGGTGAGTTACAAGACCTGAAATTGGAACTCTATCTATTCCCTAATAAATGAATTCTAATTCAATTCAATTCATTTTAATTTGTATAGTGCTTTTAACAATGAAAATTGTCTCAAAGCAGCTTTACAGAGATAATGTGGTGAATATGTGGTGAATATGTGGTGAATATGTTCTTTATAAGTAAGTTTGTCCCTGATGAGCAAGCCAGTGGCAACTGTGGCAAGGAAAAACTCCCCGAGATAGCATAGGAAGAAACCTTGAGAGGGACCAGACTCAAGAGGGAACCTTCCTCATCTGGGTTGCACCGAATGTCCATTTATAGCAGATATACGATGTTGCAGGGTACAGTGATGATGATCAGAAGCGAAAAGTATTCTTGAGTCAATGTAGCACACTGTTGACATTAACTACAGTCCAAACCAATCCATCCAATCCATCCTTAAAGCATCCTCAAAGTTCTTACTACGGAATTTCATAGAACCACCCTAGGTGTTGACTTCCCCTTTCTCCTATTACCTCCTCCTTGACTTTTGTGCTTAGACTGGGATACACCACTTCCTGCTGCAGCAAAGAGCATAATGGGTTAATTAACCTGGAGCAGAGTAGAAACATCTAGTAGTATCTAAATCTCTAGGAAAAATGTGACACAAATTCACTCCATAATGGCAAATGATCTAAATCAAAATTAGTGCAGTAACCGGCACTATTCCTATACATCCAGTTTTTGGGATTTTCTTCTGGCCGTAAGCGAGAGATGTCATGGACCCATCTTCTTTACACAGAACAAAGAACAGACACACAACACTTAACACTCAGACAATACATCTGCGCTAGGCACCAGGGGGATTCTTCAAACAAAAAGAGTAATCTTGTCTCTCTAATTGAATCACAAATTTTGTAAGTTAGGAGAAAGAAAATAGACTATAAAGACAAAATAAAATTGTAGTAATTGTAATATTTTAAACTTATATAAAAATATAAAAATTATTGTGAAATCTTTTGGATACTTCAGAAAATATCACCTATATTAGACAGACCATAAAAAACGCCTTCTAATCTTGCACATTATGTCTATGGTATCGCGATGAATTCATTCCACCAAAGGAAATTGTTATCATTTATTGAACAATTAATGCATAACAAAGACACAAACACATATGCAGCCTCTTTTGAGTGGCCAGTGGGACAATCCCTGCAAGCAAGGAAGTATCCTAAAACTTACCTTGATGCGTGATTTCCCTTTGAATTCTGCTGGAAATTATCTCACTTCTGACATCAAAAATGTCATCATGCCCAAACAAAACGTAGTTCTTGGAGAGGTTTGCAATGTGATCTAGAAGAATCTGGAAGAATCTAGGAGAATCACACAGCATACAGAATAATGCAAATTTTCTTCTTCAGACCTAAAACTGTTCCTGATTGAGTTAGAAGACATAGTAACCAGAGATGTGTAAACCCAGATAAAGACTTTATGTATACCTTACATACTCTCATCGTAAAGACCCCTATAGACACTGACCAGACAACATAGGAATGTGTTTAGAGAGCCAGTGTGAGGCCAATCTTAACTCTAACAAACACTATCAATAATAATGATAATACTCATAATACTATATAGCCAGAGGTCATCAGATGGTAATCACCAGTTTTGACACCTTTGCTGGTGCCAGCCCCCCAGCAGGTCAGTAATCATGGTCTCGTACAACAGTAATCATAGTGTTGTAAAGCTTTTGGTAAGATACAGTCCTTGATGGCTCACTGCCTCTTCCAGACTGATTAAATTAAATATTAAGATTTATTAATTGATTCTGAACTAACTACATACATACTTTTGCGATATTTAAACCTTTTTGTTGATGAGCTCATTCTGATCTGATCTTGGGGTGGAATCGGGGCTTACAATTCTTACAGAGTGGATCCACCATGCTTTAGTCAAGTCAAGTCAAGTTTATTTATATAGCGCTTTTCACAAGAGACATTGTCTCAAAGCAGCTTTACAGAAATCAACAGTAAAGGTGAACGGTGTGCATTTATCCCTGATGAGCAAGCCAGGTTTACTGTGGCAAGGAAAAACTCCCTTAGATGTATTGAGGAAAAAACCTTGAGGGGAACCAGACTCAAAAGCAAAACCCATCCTCATGTGGGTGACAGTTTGATCATAAATCTTCAACAATACAGAACATTGGGGAGTGAGAACTAACATAAGTAATGTTCTTTCTACAGTCTTAAACAGTCTAGCTTTGGTGGATTCTGTTTGTGGCCAGATCTCTATCCACTAAAGCCTGGGTGGTTCGATCCTTAAATTACAGCACACAGGGTGAAGGTGAGGTGTGTGAATGGGGATATATTGCAAGGTAAGTTAAATAATAATAATAAAATTGCTTTGAGTGATGCTAACTTAATGTGCAATAAAGAAAAGAAGAAGCAAATAAGCAATTGGAATAGAAGCCTGCACAAATGGTTGCTCGAATGGTATTCCGCAAAATTGCTCCTACAGAGTACATATGTATATATACAGTGAGGAGAATAATTATTTGAACACCCTGCTATTTTGCAAGTTCTCCCACTTAGAAATCATGGAGGGGTCTGAAATTGTCATCGTACGTGCATGTCCACTGTGAGAGACATAATCTAAAAAAAATAAAAATCCAGAAATCACAATGTATGATTTTTTTAACTATTTATTTTTATGATACAGCTGCAAATAAGTATTTGAACACTTGAGAAAGTCAATGTTAATATTTGGTACAATAGCCTTTGTTTGCAATTACAGAGGTCAAACATTTCCTGTAGTTTTTTACCAGGTTTTCACACACTGCAGGAGGGATTTTGGCCCACTCCTCCACACGGATCTCCTCTAGATCAGTCAGGTTTCTGGCCTGTCGCTGAGAAACACGAAGTTTGAGCTCCCTCCAAAGATTCTCTATTGGGTTTAGGTCTCAACCCATCTTCAATGCTTTAACTGAGGGAAGGAGGTTGTTCCCCAAAATCTCGGAATACATGGCCCCGGTCATCCTCTCCTTAATACAGTGCAGTTGCCCTGTCCTATGTGCAGAAAAACACCCTTAAAGCATGATGCTACCACCCCTATGCTTCACAGTAGGGATGGTGTTCTTGGGATGGTACTCATCATTCTTCTTCCTCCAAACACATTTAGTGGAATTATGACCCAAAAGTTCTATTTTGGTCTCATCTGACCAAATGACTTTCTTCCATGACTCCTCTGGATCATCCAAATGGTCATTGGCAAACTTAAAATGTGCCTGGACATTTGCTGGTTTAAGTAGGGGAACCTACTTAGTGTATCACCAACAGTAACCTTGGAAACGGTGGTCCCAGCTCTTTTCAGGTCATTGACCAGCTCCTACCGTGTAGTTCGGGGCTGATTTCTCACCTTCCTTAGGATCATTGAGACCCCAGGAGGTGAGATCTTGCATGGAGCCCCAGTCCGAGGGCAATTGAAAGTCATGTTTAGCTTCTTCCATTTTCTAATGATTGCTCCAACAGTGGACCTTTTTTCAGCAAGCTGCTTGGCAATTTCCCCGTAGCCCTTTCCAGCCATGTGGAGGTGTACAATTTTGTCTCTAGTGTATTTGGACAGTTTTTTGGTCTTGGCCATGTTAGTAGTTGGATTCTTACTGATTGTAGGGGGTGGACAGGTGTCTTTATGCAGCTAACGACCTCAAACAGGTGCATCTAATTTAGGATAATAAATGTAGTGGAGGTGGACATTTTAAAGGCAGACTAACAGGTCTTTGAGGGTCAGAATTCTAGCTGATAGACAGGTGTTCAAATACTTATTTGCAGCTGTATCATACAAATAAATAGTTAAAAAATCATACATTGT
>MU551623.1:155542-170075 GCA_024362625.1 Silurus asotus
TATATATATATATAATTATACCGTATTTTCTGGACTATAAGCCGCTACTTTTTTCCCACACTTTGAACACTGCGGCTTAAACAACAAAGCGGCTAATTTATGGATTTTTCCGGGGTTTTTCCCAGTTTCACAAGCTTCAAGCCAAAAAACTGAGCCCCATAACATTAGACCAATGAAATTGCCGAACGGGTTAAGGTGAACCAATGAAACTCTTTATATTAAATTAGTGCTCCCACTGAATCGGGCCGCACCACATCATAAATATGGATGAGGTTCCTCTGACGTTTGACCTGCCTCTCACTTGGACGGTCAACAGGAAAAGCGATCATCACGCTATAAACAACTGGGCATGAAAAAACGCACTTCACCTGTGTTCTGAGCTGCACAGCTTTGGGAGAAAAGCTTCACCAATGGCGATTTTTAAACGCACGACGATGCCAAAAGAAGAACTCCCGAGAGAAATTGTTGTGAAAGGAAGGAGGAAGACAGTAAACAAGAACTTTCTTGGTAGGCTACTGTTTAGATACAAGCCATGTAACAGGCACTGTCTTTCATTAAAGTTCATTAGTTTCAGTGTAGGCACCTGCGGCTTATTTATGTTCAAAATAAAAATCTTTGTAAAATTCATTGGGTGCGGCTTAATTGTCCAGAAATTACGGTAGGTAAATCATGTCCATTATACCATTTTGCAAGTCACTAGTGTCTGAGGAGCCTAAAGAGGATGGGCTGCCATATTAGGTTGCTGGGGCAAGAAGTCTCTCCGCCGGTCATTGCACCAGCTTATGTTCATTCACCTCCTTCGAATTATGCTATACCTTATGCCCAAAGTCCCGGCTAAATGGGGAGGGTTGCAATAGAAAAGGCATCCTGCGTAAAACGTGCCAAATCAAATATGTGGATTACGAAAGAGAAATTCATACCGGATTGGTTGAGGCCCGGGTTACCAATGACCGCCACATGTATCGTTAGCCAACAGGGTACCGGTGGAAATTGGGCTACTGTTGGCCCAAGGAGGAGAAGGAAAGGAGAAAGAAGTCTACAGAGACGGCAGTGGTGTAGGAGAGTGGAGGTTAGGGTTGGTACTAAATTTTGGTAGTATGATTGGTAAAGGGAGCAATTTAGCTGATATGGTGAAGAGGAGAAAGGTATATATGTTGTGTGTTCAGGAGACCAAGTGAAAAGGGAGTAAGGCCAGGAACATTGGAGGTGGGTTTAAACTGTGGGTTTAAAATTTGCCAGACCTTCACTTCCTCCCAACCAAGACTACACAGCATGGCCAACAATCATATACGTCTATATCAAGCTTCTCAACCTTAACAGAAGATGAGACACTGCAAGTCATTTAATCTTGCTATCCCACCACCTGTCCTCTGGATCCAATTCCTTCAACTATGCTTTAGACAATCACACAAGATCTCCTGCCAATTATCTCCACAATCATCAATGGGTCATTAACATCTGGCTTTGTACCAACTACCTTCATGTAAGCAAGGGTCATTCCCATCTTAAAGAAACCTGCTCTGGATCCATCAGAAATCAACAACTACAGACCGGTATCACTTCTCTCCTTTCTTTCTAAATCTCTGGAACGCACTGTTTTTAACCAACTGTGTCTATCTCTCACAGAACAACCTCCATGATTAGAACCAGTCTGGGTTTTTGAGAAAATGCACGCTGCTCGGTCAGCCAAGATGTCATCTTTACTGTATCAGCAGCATTTGACACAGTCATCCACAAGACTCTTTTGTCAACCCTCAAGAGCCTCGGTATCCATGAAACAGGATAGGAATTGTTTGCTTCCTACCTGGAAGGTTGCTCATACCAGGTAACATGGAGGGGATCCACATTTTCTTATACCACCTTCTCTCGGAATGAGAGGTAAGTACAATTCAAGGCTCATTCAAGGAAGTTCATTCCACCAGCTCGGTGCCATTAACTCCCCCTAGATGTCCTAAAAGGATGGAAATGGCAGTGGTGAACACTTATTTTAAGAAAGAAGAAGGATCATAGGGTGATGTATATGAGTGAAGGAAGGTGCACACTGGTGGACTATGTTCTATGTGGGATATGCAACTTGAAGGAGATTGGAGTCTGTAAAGTGTTGGCAGGGGACAGTGTAGCTAGACAGCATCGGATGGTGGTCTGTAGGATGGTTTTGGAGGGGGAAGAAGAAGAGGAGGAGAGTAAAGACTGAAAGAAGAACAAGATGGTGGAAACTAAAAGAGAAAGACTGTAGTGTGAGATTCAGTCGGAAAGTCGGTCGGACCAGATGACATACTGTGGTGAGACCTGCGATGTTGTATGGATTAAAGACAGTGGCATTGAGTAAAAGACAGGCGGTGGAGCTGGAGGAACTGGAGATGTTTAGGAGAGATGGCAGTGGAGGTTTTTAACGAAATTGTTTAACAGGATTTTGGAAGGTGAGCGGATGCCTGAGGAATAGAAAAGGAGTGTGCTGGTACCGATCTTTAAGAACAAGGGAGATGTGCAGACCTGCAGTAACTAAAGGGGAATTAAGTTGATCAGACACAATGAAGTTATGGGAAAGAGTTGTGAAAGCCAGGCTGAGAGAAAAGTTCACCATCTGGGAGCAACAGTATGGTTTTATGCTGCAGAAGAGCACCACAGATGCATTATTTGCTTTCAGAATGTTGATGGAGATGTATAGAGAAGATCAAAAGGAGTTGCATTGTTTGTTTGTGGATTTAGAGAAAGCGTACGACAAGGTGCTAAGAGAGGAATTGTGGTACTGTATGGAAAAGTCAGGTGTGTCATAAGTATGTGAGTGTGGTGCAGGACATGTATGAGGGCAGTGTGACAGCAGTAAAGTGTGCAGTAGGAACGGCAGTCTGGTTTAAGGTGGCGGATGGACAGGTTGACAGACGAGGTCAGACAGGAGTCTCCATGGACTATAATGTTTGCAGATGATGTTGTTTGTGGTGAGAGTAGGGAGTAGGTTGAGTAGAGCCTGTAGAGGTGGAGGTATGCACTAGAGAGAAGGGGAATGAAAGTCATTTGGAGTAAGACGGAGTACATGTGTGTGAATGAGAGGGAGGGCGGTGGAGTGGTGCGGTTGCAGGGAAAAGATGTGGAGAAGGGGGAGGAGTTCAGGTACCTCGGGTCAACATTGCAAAGTAATGAAGAGTGTGTTAGAGAAGTGAAGTAAAGAGTGCAGGCATGGTGGAGTGGGTGGAGAAGAGTGTCAGGAGTGATTTGTGATGTGCTGAGTGTGTGCAAGAGTGAAAGGAAAAGTTTATAGGCCTGTGGTGAGATCTGTGATGTGTCGGATCCCAGATTCCCCTCTGAGACCAAACACCTCAGGAGTGCTCCAAGTTTCCTCTATTAGTTATCAATTCCCACTAAACTCGGTTAGAACTCACAATAAAAAGGCCCAGAGGCTTGGATGAGAAGGACAGCAAACCACAAGTTTGTTGTCTTTCTCTGCAGAGAAGATAAATTAATTAACAAGAATAATCCAAAAATAAACCTTTTCAGAAAAATAGATGCTTGCAAGCGCTTTAAAAGGCTTGACGAATTGCTTGACGAATTGTCCTGTTCTTTGAACAATCCTTCTGATGGTACTGTTTCTCCTGATTCCTCCTCCTCCCCACCTCCTTCTAAGGATGTTGGCACTCAGACTGACCCTGTGGTGATTCTTTCTGTTGGTTCTCCTTCTGGGGCTGTTGACCCATCTGACACTGACACTGCACCTGACTCTGCGCCTTCTTCTCCGGCCTCTACTGTCTCCCCTCGACCTGCTTCCCCATCCTATTCTCCAACTTCTCCTGCCAGCCCTTTCCCTGGGCCCTCATCTCGAGTCTGGTTACAAACATGGGATGGTTCATGCTCCTGGTGCACAAAACTACTGGACTTGATTCACCAAGATGGTGGCGCGTGCACAACGTGAGGCCCAGCGTCTCTCCAGATTTTGCGATTTAGGATACGGGCTTTCAACGGACTTTGAACTCCCTCGGGAAATTGCCCAAACACCGCGGACCGCTGATCCAGTTCGGCCGACAGCGAGCTCACAGCGCAGGCGGCGAGACCATAAACAAAGGAGGGGGAAGCAAAGCAGCATCAGGGCTAAGCTAAGGCTAAACCTGCATCAACCATCAATTCCAAGCGTCTTCCTTGCCAATGTACGGTCTCTTGCTAATAAAATGGATGAGTTGCTGTTCGGATATCATCACACAAACGGATTAAGGAATGTAATGTCATGATTTTTACGGAAACATGGCTCAACAACAACATTCCCAGCAGCGCCATTAAGCTCGGGGGTCGCAGTGTTTATCGGCCGGACAGGACGACAGAGGACTCTGGTAAGCACAGAGGTGGAGGTCTGTGCATTTATGTTAACAACTCATGGTGCACGGACTTTACTGTTACTGAAAGTCATTGCTCTGTTCATTTAGAGTATTTGATGATTAAGTGCAGACCCTTTTATTTACCGAGAGAATTCTCAGCCATTGTTGTGACTGCAGTGTACATTCCGCCGGATGCTAATGCTAAGCCAGCTATGAAGGAACTGCATGCAGCTATCAGCAAACAGCAGTCTGCACATCCTGAAGGAGCCATCATTGTCGCTGGAGATTTCAACCACTCCAACCTGAAATCTGTTTTACCAAAATTTCACCGCAATGTCTCCTGCTCTACTAGAGGGGACAAAACACTGGACCAGGTATACACAAACATACCTGGGGCATACACAGCCATTCCCCTCCCCCACTTGGGTCAGTCTGATCACCTCTCTTTGTTCATGCTACCCAAATACACACCACTAATCAAACGTGCAAAACCAGCTGTGAGGACAGTAAAGGTATGGCCAGAGGGGGCCATTTCTTCTCTACAACAACAGTTTCAGAATACTGACCGAAACATATTCGCTTCACAGGCCACACTGGACTTTCACACAGACATGGACAGTTTCACATCATCTGTTTTGGACCATATTAACACGTGCATTGACAATGTCACTACTGTCAACCACGTGAAATGCTTTCCTAACCAGAAGCCGTGGATGAACTCTGAAGTCCGTCTCCTGTTGAAAGCAAGAGATGCTGCCTTTAAATCTGGCAGTGCGGAGGACTACAACAGAGCCAGGTCCATCCTGAAAAGGGGCATCATGAAAGCAAAGCTCACATTTAAACGGCACATAGAAGAGCACTTCCACAACTCTGACCCCAGACGCATGTGGAAAGGCATCCAGTCAATCACGGACTACAAACCCACAGCTCAACCAACCAGCAGTGCCTTCCAATCGAACAAAATTATTCACTTTTTTGCTTGTTTTGACCAAAGCACAGGACATTTTACACCAACCACAGACTCTGCTACTGCTTACAGCCCACTTTCAATCTCAACAACGGACGTCTATTCAGTGTTCAGCAGAGTGGATGCACGAAAGGCAGCTGGCCCGGACGGCATACCGGGACGTGTTCTCAGAGCATGCACTGGACAACTGGCACAGGTTTTTACTGACATTTTCAACCTGTCACTGGCCCAAGCCACGGTACCAACATGCCTGAAGACCACTACTATCATACCAGTGCCTAAGCACTCAGCTGCTAAATGCCTGAATGACTATCGCCCGGTTGCACTCACCCCCATTGCTATGAAGTGCTTTGAGAAACTGGTCCTGAATCACCTCACTGCGGGCCTACCACCTACACTGGACCCACACCAGTATGCCTATCGCCTGAACAGGTCAACAAAGGATGCAGGGAATTGCAGGAATTCTCAGAAAGTCTGTTAAAGTAACCTGATTAACATTAAATTAAATAGGACTGTACGCACAGCCAGCACCTCTGATCTAAAATAGGATTGTTGAATATTAGATCTCTCACATCAAAAGCGCTTACTATAAACGAAATTATTACCGACCAGGAGTTTAAAATAATGTGTTTGACAGAAATGTGGATTAAACGGAATGAATATGTAGCATTAAATGAAGCGATTTCTTCTGGGTATAGATACATACACCAACCCTGTCTAAATAGCAGAGGAGTCGCAGCTATTTATAATAATTATCTAAGCGTCACACAAAAGATTAAACAAAAATGTAAAACATTCCAAATTCTTTACACCAACATAAAATATTCAGTGTCCAAAAGTAGGTCTAGTCAGTCAATTCCATTAATTATAATTTATAGACCCCAGGGCCCTTTACTCATAGAATTTGCAGATTTCATCACAAATTTAGCTTCTTCTTTAGCAAAGCATTAATTGTTGGTGACTTTAATATACATTTTGATAATCAGGAAGACTCCTTAAGAGCAGCAGTTGTGTCCATTCTTGATTCAGTTGGAATTCATGAGAATGTTATAGGACACTCTTATAGTGGTGGACACACTCTTGATTTGTTATTAACATTTGGATAAAAAATAAAAATGTAGTCATAATTCCACAGTCTGCGGCTATTTCAGACCATTATCTCATCTCTTTTAAAATCTGCCTCAGTCATTGCAATAGTACCTCACCACCTTACCGTGTTAAGCGTACATTCACACCAGCTACAGCAGCAAGTTTTATCAATAATCTTCCAGAAATTAAATAGATCTCCGCCTGACTCCGCAGAGCTTGACTGGGCCACTGAATACCTAGAATCAATGTTTACGTTATACTCTAGATCAGGGGTGTCAAAGTCATTTGCACAGGGGGCCAAAACTCAAAGCACACTTTAGGTCACGGGCCAAACAGGATCTATTTTTTTAATTAATCATTCATTATGGTCCTGGAGTCGCTTAGAGCCTTGTGCTCGGCTAACGATACCTGCTCACGGAGGCACAATGGCCAGTCCGAATCTTAGTCAGAGGATATATGGAAAATAATATTCTTTAAGCAGGCCGCTTAATGCTTGCTCATTCATAAATAATCAGAAGGTCCCAGACATTGTGCTCTATGCTCCATTCTTTCATGAGCTTTCAGTTTGTACTATCCTGGTCATAGATTTGTGGTAACACAACAGCCTACATAATTAACTAGATATAAATGATTTCAGGAAGTTAATCAAGAATTTTACATTTATTTGCCAGGCAATTATCAATAAACAAATGTTACATTTAAACCAAATAATAGAATAAACTTACATAACATGATCAGCATAAAACCAAATAATTTAGCAATGCAGTTTACTAAAGAAATGTTAAAGAGTTACTGTAGCTAGCAATAGAGACACACAGAGACTCTGTTGGAAGTTCTGACTACAGAATGCTTCTTGAGTGTTTCGCCAAATTTCTTTTAATACCCAAACCATCGTAAACACTTGTAAATTCTACTGTAAGTTATAAAAGCTTTGCAAACCCTGTTAATGTTTATATTCAGAGGTATAATTACATGAAAAAAAACTTTAAATATATAAATATAATCAATAAATTAACGAAATTACTGACATGAAATATCATGTTTTGACAAAAATGTCCATTGTTATGAAAATACGATGAAATTTATAAAATGTATAAAAATGTAAATTTTCATATTCACAATCACATTTCAGGGAAAAAATAATAAAAAGTGCAACAAATTCAACATTACATGACAAAGTTTTGACAAAAATATGAGTTTTATCATAAAAATATATTATAAAAATAGGATTTTTTAATTCCATAAGCAAACTTACAAAAAAAAAGTTACAAAGTACAATACGTCATGAAAAACTAAAAAATTTTACATTACAAATCATGTTTTGACAAAACAATATATATTGTGAAAATACGAATTTTCATATTCATAAGCTTAATTTTATTAAAAAACGTTAAAAATGGAATAAGGAGAAAAACATGACATTAATAATCAAGTTTTTAATTTGTTAAAAACTATTTTTTCATACAAAATTAAAGTAATTATGAAAATATGACTTGTTATATTAATTAGCATAATGTAATTAATAGCCGGCAATAAGTAAAACACACAAAAAAAAAATTGACATGAGAAATCATGTTTTGACAGATATACGACCTTTTTTTTAATATAATTTTTTCCTCTTTTTCCCCAATCATCTATTGGGAAAATTTCTAAAAGTTTTAAAAGTGGAAAAAGGGGAAAAACATGAAATAAAAAAAGTTTTGTCAAAAATGAAAATAATTTTTATATTAATAATAACCATTACAAAATGAATGAAAAAACAAAAAAATTGACATGAGAAACCATGTTTTAAGAAATAGATGTATTTTGTCTCAGAAAAAGTAGAATAGTTATTATGAATATATACATTTTCATACACATAAGCTAAACTTTAATAAAAAACATTAAAAAAGGAATAAGGAAATGAAAACTGTACAGACAAATCCAGTTGTGACAAGAAAATAGTGAAAAAATTTTTTCATATTCAGAATCATAATTTCATGACAAAAACATAAAAAGGTGCAGTAATTCAACGAAAATAATGACCTGAATATCACGTTTTGACAAAAATAACTTTTTTCATGAAAATCTGATATCAGAAAAAAGTTTACATTTTCATGTCCAGAAGCAACAATTCTGAAAAAAAAAAGCTAAAAAGTGCAAAAATCATTATATCATTCAAAACCATTAAAATGTGGAATAAGGTTGATGAATAATTAAACGAAAAAAATAAAAATTGACTTGAGAAATCATGTTTTGAAAAATAGATGGCTTTAATCTCAGAAAAAGTAAAACAGTAGTGGGCAGGAGGGATACGGCTGACGGAACAGGCGCTCATCAAAAAGATAGATCCTATGCACGAAATCCTTTGCCTGTCCACAATTCAACTTATCCTTGGAGAAAACATCATTGTAAATGCAATAAGGTTTTCTCTTTCACACTTCGGAAACTTCACATCCTTCGATGTCAACGACCATTAGACCACAGTCTTTCAACAACTGTGCAGGGCAAGAGGATGGGGCCATGTCATGGGCATTCGAATTAGGAATGTCAATGTAGGTTCTACTTAAATCCTGTGCACCGTGAGGTCTTCGACAGCTAGACAAGTGGAAACATCAGCCCATTTGGAGTTACACGACATGTAACTGATGTAAAATTAGGGTTAAGGACCTTCATTAGCACCCATCGATTACCCCACATTGGTGTTACTACTCGTCCGACAAGAATGTTTCTGGGTGCAAAACCTGCCGTGGTTGGTTCAACAATGATAGTACTTCCAGGGAAAATAGAGACATTAGCTTCTGCAGAATGCATTTGATTACGTTGCTTCCAATTATGAACTTGTCTCTCTGTCCAGTCACCACAAGAGTTGGAACGACAAACTTAAATCCATAGACCTCAATTTCCATGTCGTAAATACACTTTGGCTGAATTTTAAGGCCACCACAGCCAACTAGGACCAAATTACCTGGGGTAGCTTGGGGATGCAGAAGAAGACCATTAGCCCGAATCTTGCACTCACCCTCTTTGCTAAGTGTGCAGGACATACTACCAGAATCCAGTAACCTCTTTAATGTGTAATGACCACATACTGACACAGGAGCATAAAACAACTCACTTGCCCCATCAACTCACTGAGACCTCACATATAAAACAGTTTTGCCTTCTGGCAATAGCCTGCAGCTGTTCACAAATACATTCTGCACATCTGTCTCTTCAGTGAGGGGGTGGTGTAAAATCGCCCATGCTACCCCTCTCATCACACGGGGCATTTAGTTTAACTGAGCAGTATCTAAGGGAGTCGCAGGACATGCTGCTTCAGGACAGTCACTCTTGAAGTGGCCTGGGCTAAGACAGTGACGACACAGTCTTTGACGTCTACTATGCATGTAAGTAGTGTGTTGATTGGATCCACAGACCCTACATGCTGAGCGTGAGTTATTTCTGAAGTCTGTAGTTTTGTCCAATTGGACCTATTTGGGCGTGGATAAGAAAGCAGTGCACAAGGACAAGACTCTATCCATCATGCCAACCATATGATGAAAACTGGTGTCTGGAGAGAATGGAACAGCATTATTATTAAGGTGATTCACAGGAGGCAGTGACTGAGCAGGCGTTGAAGTAGGCTGCTGAGGAGAATTGGACACAGAATTGGAACATGTCATAACACTGCACTGGTTACAAGCTGGCAAAGACATTGCAAGTGGCGTTCTCGAAGACACTCTTTTGAAATTCCTCTGATAACTATCCAACTGCTCCTGGACCTCTGCAGCACTTCACTTCTCAGCAGGTTTAAACTAAAAAGACATAGCAAGATTTGGGTCTGGGCAATGTGAAATAAACATCATGACAGCCTCAGCTGTGGGATCCTCAACACTCTTGTTGCATCTGCGCAGACACTCGTCAGCATCATCAATGGCTTTGTTAAGCCTTATCCAATAATCCATATGAGTTTCATTAGCCCTTGGGACAGTATTATAGAAATCAGCCATAGACATGTTGGAATAAGCTAACTCACTGAAGTTGTGTTTAAGTATGTTGAACACTGCTGTCGAGAAAAATGTTTGAATTAACCTTATCTAGAGTGTGTTTTAATCCAACTAATATCCATCCAATAAATTGACCTAATAATTAGTATAGAACCTATTAGATACAATAGATGCAGCTTGAATAAAACCTATTTTAGCTTATGTGTTTTAATCAGTCTCATGTAGTCTATGTACTCCAAGTATAATTCACAATAGCGATCAGATTTTAATAAATAGAGTAGAGTAGAGTCTGACTGGTGTTATGAGTATGTTGGATAGACAAAAAAAAGAACAACATACAAGGTTTAAGCATGTTTATTGTGCAGAGAAAAGGTGAGATTTACGATGCTGTTAGTGAATAATGCTCCTAAGAGATGTCCCAGGATGTCTGTAAGTTGGAGCTGAATAAAAGAAACAAACAGAGATCACAATAACTAAAAACATACAATTAATATGTGCATGTAACAACAAAAGTAATAAGCTTACAATCATTATAGTTGTGAAGCTTGACACATTATGCAACAGTCAGTTTAAATAACATAAATGAAGTATGACCTGGACACTAACATAACCACGTAGAATAATTTGGTTAAACATATACAAATAGACAAATAAAATAAAATAATATAGCTTGATTTATTAAAAATGGAATAGCAAATATCATTATAAAAGCAGAACACTTACACAGAGTAGATGTAGGGGAGATAAAGTAGGCCGCAAAATGGTTGTCCACACATAAAAACCTGAGAGCAGGAGGAAGCGATGCCTGGCTGTACCAGAGGGGGTGAAAGTTTTCTACACATTCATTTCTTAAGTGACATAGAAAAAAGGCCGTAAATAAGGGTAATGGGGGAACAGGAAAACCCAAATATGGAATCCCAGGAAGGGGACTTTGCTAGGATGAAGAAAATAGAAAAAAGTAGAGGTGTCATGTAACACCAGGGTATAAGAATGAGTGTGTGCAAAGTGTGTGTGCGCTTGATCATTTTGATGTGATTAAGTGACCACCTTCTATGGGCTCATCAGAACGTGTCTGGAATAAAAAAGTTTTTGCTCTTTTTCATCCAAGACTGAACATTCTTCATTGACTTTTGAGGTCCATTTTTATTAGGTTAAGAGTGCTACATCAGGAATTAACTGAAACAAAGAATCCACCCGTGATGTGTCTGCTCAGAGACGGGTTCTGAGTTCCGACACTGCGCTTGGAAGATCACAAGCATTTAGTTCAGGGCGGCTATGCAGGGACACTTTAACCAAAGCTCTTGCTTTACCAGCCAGCCTGCTCAGGATAAGATCAGAAACATTAGTATGCGATTTGCATTTCATTCTGTTTAAATAGCTGTACATCATGTCCTCCCACGCATGGACAGTGAATGAATCACTTTTATTGCCCCTGAAAAAAGGTGGAGGTGCTGAATCTTGTTGAACTATCACTTTCAGGCTAGAAGCATCCATACGCTCACTAGAAGACTGAGAATGTGAAGGTAGATTAGACTGTATTGGGCTGGGCTGATGTGCAAAGTTAAGGCTGACTGAAATACTTTCCCCTATTTTCGGAGCCAGATCTGAAATAATGCTACTAATGCCTCAGGAGTAATGACACGTTCAGTATCTGGGTGTTTTATCAGGGTGGAGCTAGCTGTTGGACCTGCTGAAGCACCAATCACCGAATCAACAATGTGCATATTATGCAGTCCAACATTAGCTAAAACCCCTCCCTCTTCCATAACAACGGGGGATAACTTTAGATACACTTGCATTCTGATTATTGTCAGGTCCACCACCCCTACCCAATGGGAAAGTGACATTAAATTGTTCCACAGGACTAAAATTGCCTTTGCTATGATCCCCAAACATGTCTCAAATGTTAAATCAAAAGACAGAAAACATGGGGGAAACAAGTACCACTAAAGAATATGCTATAAACAGCAAAACAATAAACAACTCACAATTTCCTTTTAATATATATTTCATTTTGAAAACCTGAGAAATATAAAATAAATTTCAAATCACTCATTCATAATATACTGCCCAGATAAAGAATACGATACTCAAAGATCACTGAATCGTTTTGCAGTCCTTATCACAGTCTTTCAGAGTCTTTCTGGATTATTATGCATCAACAAAGAACAGCTGTTCTCCAGAAATATAAGACTCGATTAAAGTTACTGAAACACTTTACTGTTGTTTTAAGATGCACAAGTTTGCTCAATGATGTTATGCGCCGATAGTCGCGCACACACACACACACGGCGAGCACGGATTCGTCGCTGCCGATGGGAATCCAGTTGTGATAAAGAAGACCAGGAGAGGACATTGGCAAGGGAGACAAGCTGTCACACAACCACGGCGATCGGCGAAGCGCTGATCTGTTGACCAGAAAAGATCACGCCACCAAGTGTAACCGGTGTTAACTGCATTGTGGTTTTTTTTCCGTGAAATAAAGACGGTCATCAGCTGTTTGGTTGTCTCCTCAATGATTTTAATCTGACAAGAAAAAACAGGAGGAAATACTATAAATAAATTATAAATAAAATAATAATAAATAAAAGTCTTTTAACAATGTGTAAACTTGCTCCTTCAGTTCTCTTCCATGCGGACATAACACGAAAAGGGCAGAGAGAAGTCATTTAAGCATTAAAAAATAGAAGAGCACTTCCACAACTCTGACCCCAGACGCATGTGGAAAGGCATCCAGTCAATCACAGACTACAAACTTCACAGCTCAACCAACCAGCAGTGCCTTTAAACCGGACGAGCTCAATCACTTTTTTGCTCGTTTCGACCAAAGCACAAGACATTACACAACAACCACGGACTCTTCTACTGCTTACAGCCCACTTTCACTCTCAACAACGGACGTCTATTCAGTGTTCAGCAGAGTGGATGCACGAAAGGCAGCTGGCGCGGATGGCATACCGGGACGTGTTCTCAGAGCATGTGCTGGACAACTGGCACAGGTTTTTACTGACATTTTCAGCCTGTCACTGGCCCAAGCCACGGTACCAACATGCCTGAAGACTACTACTCATACCAGTGCCTAAGCACTCAGCTGCTAAATGCCTGAATGACTTTCACCCAGTTGCACTCACCCCCATTGCTATGAAGTGCTTTGAGAAACTGATCCTGAATCACCTCACTGCGGGCCTACCACCTACACTGGACCCATACCAGTTTGCCTATCACCTGAACAGGTCAACAGAGGATGCAGTTTCCACAGCTCTTAATTCTGCTCTCACCCACCTGGATAAAAGCAACACCTACATCAGAATGCTCATCATTGACTTTAGCTCTACGTTCAATAAAGTCCTCCCCACTGTACTGATCACTAAGCTCAGTGAACTGGGTATCTGCACCTCCACTTGCAGCTGGTTTCTGGACTTTTTTACCAACGGACCTCAATCTGTCAGGTTGGGCAACCAGGTATCTTCAACCCTCATTCTGAACACTGGCATACCGCAGGGCTGTATTCTGAGCCCACTGCTCTACTCCCTGTTCACCCACGATTGTGCTCCTCTGTATAACTCCAACTTCTTCATCAAGTATGCAGATGACACCACCGTGGTCGGCCAGATTGACAACAATGACGAATCGGCCTACAGGGAAGAGATCCATAATCTAGCAGCGGGGCGTGCCACCAAGAACCTGACTCTCAAAGCCACAAAGACCAAAGAGCTCATTGTGGACTTTCAGAAATCCAACAGCAGGAGACATCTACCTGTCAACATCGATGGAACTAAGGTAGAGCGATTCTCCAGCCTTAAATTCCTGGGAGTTCACATCTCTGAGGATCTGTCCTGGCAGCAGAACATGTCAGCTTTGGTAAGAAAAGCACAAAAGTACAACGCCTGTACTTCTTGAGAAGTCTCAAGAACTCTCATCTGTCACCCTGCAAAGGGTGGTCAAAACCGCCCAACGCATCAATGGCACCCAACTACCTGCCATTGAACACCTTCACCACAGCAGATGTCATTATGAACATTATCAAGGACTCTTCACATCCCAGTCATAAACAGTTTAACCTCCTTCCATCACGAAGGAGATACAGGAACTTGGGCACCAGAACCAGCAGGTTCAGGGACAGCTTTTTTCCATTCACCATCACACTACTGAACTCTAACTACACCGCTAATCAATACAAAACAAAACAAAACAAAACACTGTAT
>MU551624.1:0-43638 GCA_024362625.1 Silurus asotus
GTCAGCGTAATCACCTCTTCTCATGAAATACTGGTTTCCAATGTAGTTGGTGCGGTCGTAGACCATCCAGCAGCCACTCTCCACCCTGCAGGAGTGGCAGCGGCTCATGTAAGAGAACATATCAGGACAATCACTGGTGCACTCATAGGAGCACCCCATGAAGTTCCTGTCCTCATAGAAGATCACCTGTTTGGATTTGAGTATTAAAATGAATTAAACACCATTTATTATACAAACCTAGCAACATTAACATTTTTACTCAAAAAAACTAAATTTTCTTACCTTGCCTCTACTCATGATGACCGATTTGGTTTGTTTAAGCAGTTTCTACCTGGTGAACTGAAATGTTGCCTGTTTTCTCTCGTGTATTTATACCAGGGTGGCACCATAGAATATGAAGGTCTATTGTTAAAACTCCTGAGCAAGCAACATAGCACAGTGATAGTCTACAAAAAGGCAGAGAAACCAACAAAAAGCTGTTATTTTCCCTTAAAATATAAAAGATACACCATTAATAAATCTTGTAAGATGGCTAAAAGACTTGCAGAAGAGGTGGCAGTTGAAATTTATTTAATTGCTGTAATTTGCTTTGTGGAAAATTACCATGAATAAACTGTGAAATATGAAGGCAATTGACAACAGTTCATATTGTTTTACAATAATTCACCATGTGGAAAATTGTAGAATTCTGCACCATGTAGAATATGAATTGATTATGAAAACAAGCAATTATGATTTTTGTAGTAATTTACATGTTTATTAATGTTTTTATTTGGCAGGGCTGTACATCTGGTGTTTTATTTTAATAAAACACCAAATAGCTTTTAGGAAAACTATTCATATTAATATAATTAGTATTATTTGACTGTAGTTATTTAAAAAAAAATGTCCACCATCCTATAAATAGTGCTTCAATAAATCTTATAAATAGTGCTTCATTTATACTACGTTCCTGTGTAATCAAATGGTTCTCTAAAGACAATATGGCTTAGATTTGTAAATTTAGTTTGCAGACAATGCCTATGAAAATTTTAAATGTAACACTAACATGCTAAAATACAATGTGTGAAATCTAATTGATAGTAAAAAATAAATATATTTATAGCAGGTTTATTGCACATAATATTTAACATTTACATTTTATTAAAGTTCTGTAAGTAAAGTTTAATCTGCACACACTTCACTTCCTGAGTGACACACACACACGCACACACACACACACACACACACACACACACACACACACACACACACACACACACACACATATTTACATTTGTGCAATTTTGAGACATTTTTAACATTTGCTGTTGATTAAAAATATTATTTACACGTAGGCTTTTGTTGTTTTTGTTTATTCTAACTCTTTCTATATATCTTTCATTTGCTTGTTAGTTATCTGTTTGTGTGACGGGACTTAAAATATTATTAACATTGTAACAAGAAATAGCCATTATGATTGTGGAGTTCAGAAATTTTGAATGAACAGTTAACGTGAAACAATGTAAAAACAATTTCATTCCATCTTTATTCAGTTTTATTTTTATTTATATGAAATCATGGATAGAATTGAATATAAAAGTAGAGTTAGCCAGCTATTGTTTTATGTGACATACATCAAGCTAAGACAAAGGTTTATTGAACATGTTAACTATGAACAATGCACTGTGTACTTTACTATTAGTTTGTTGCTAAACCAAGATTGATCAGTATATTCACAAAAATTTGCATTGTCATGGTGAGAAAAGTCAAATTCATGAGCAATTTATATAGTGGTGATTGTTTGCACATTTCGCATGCTTTTGTGCCAGTAGAGCAAAAGTACAGATTTTTGATTTGTAGCATTAGTAGTGATGTAGGATCCAGATTCAAAGTATTTTTTTATAATTAAAAAATGTTGAATTTCTAATATGATTTCCAAAATGATATGAATTTTTTGAATTTCCTGAAACAAATGTTTTAGTAAATACTTAAATATGAAATACAATATTCAGTTGATTCAAAGATTTCATTTTAGCTGCGGTGTGAATTTTCATACCAAATTATATTCCATTTTCTGATCCAAGACCAATGTGTTTACTAAGAATAAATAAATAAATAAAATCAGTCTGTGGTGGCAAAGAAATGATATACTTGACTTGCTGGATTTTATTCAAAATATGTTTATTGACACTTTTGCTGATAGTTTGCATTTAATACCAAGAGTCCATGATACGCCTCATGCTCATGAACCTCATGCCACCGTAGTCCCTGAAGCTCCTGTACTCTCCAGGCCTGAAGTACCACATCCTGCCTCTGTAGTGGGGCTGCTCATACATGAGCCAGTGACCGTCCATCACATTGCAGGACATGCAGCCATTGGACCAGTGGTAGCGATCCATGAAGGAATCACAGTCATCCATCACCTCATTCATCTGTCCCATGAAGTTGTCCCTCTCATAGATCCTCATTCTGTAAGATCCTCTATACTGTTTGGGAAATGTAAGAGTCAGGTAACTAAGAAATGCACAATATGTTAAAACCCAAATTTTCACATTAACATACCATGGGGATCATGCGGCAGGACCTGATGCAGTTGTTGCCCCAGCCCCACATGTTCATGTAGTCAGCGTACTCGCCCCTCCTCATAAAATACTGGTTTCCCATGTAGTTGGTGCGGTCGTAGACCATCCAGCAGCCGCTCTCCACCCTGCAGGAGTGGCAGCGGCTCATGTAAGAGAACATATCGGAACAATCACTGGTGCACTCATAGGAGCGCCCCATGAAGTTCCTGTCCTCATAGAAGATAACCTGTTTGAAAATAAGGATCAAATGGGCTATGAGTCAATTAAAACAGTATTTAAACACAAATAAGTTTATCTGTAATGATCACCTTGCCCATAGTCATGGTGGCTGTTTTGGTTTGTTCGAGCAGTTTTCAGCTGGTGAACTGACATCCTGACCGGTTTGTCCCTTGAATTTATACCTGACCAGGACTAAAGAATGAGACAGGACTACTATTGTAAAAACTCCTGACCAAGCAAAACAGTCCAGAGGCCCATGGAGAGCTAAAGAGCTTTCAGTAAATTTTTAGGAGAAAAACAGCTCCATAAACATTCAGAACAATGGATCGGTGGGTATTTGACTGTTTTGTTTACATTTACATGTTGTAGAATTTAGTGTTCAATGCGGACATGACCATTTTGCTTTTAAATGTAGCATTGGTACTCAGCTTTTTTTTGTTTTTGTTAGTGTTAGTGAGGTACAAGCCATTTTGAAACACTTATAAAGAGATAATGACATGAAGATTGCACTTGCACTGAAAGGCTATTTATCCCTTACAGAATGTATTGTGTAGATTTATTTTCCGCAACTGCTTTGCTAAAAGACATGACGGCACATTTATTAATTTTTAAATAATTTAAAAATTCATTGATCTCTCACCATTGAACAATAATCTTTATGATATGATGGATCAATTAAATGCTCTCCTGTTTGATTATCACAAGTGTTATTAGCACATACACTATTTACAACAAAATATACATGCATTTCATATTAAAAACTAGATTTTCTTTATATTCTATGAAAAAGTACAATCAACAACTTTAATATTATTTGACAGAAGAATTGGTATTGAAACTTTTGCTGTTGACTGTTCAGGGCTAAGACATTTCAGCATTTATTTGGACGTACAGTAGCATTGTCTCCATGAGGATAAAATAAGCACTGCATGATGCGATGGCATGCAATAGAAAGAACTTTTCCCCCCTCACAATATGTCATGTTTTTCAGTGCATTCTTTGGACTAGTCCGCCCATCCTTTCATTAGGAATTACTAGTTTAATTTTCAAAATATTATGAATGTACAAATAAAAAAAAAATATCTAAAGAGAAATAATACTGTTTGTGTAAATTAAAAGATAAGAATATAAACTGGATTGTTAGTCTAACACAACACACATTAATTTTATAAGTACAAGCAACTCATTTTAAATAGTTCTTGATGCATTAGTACACCAATTTACACAACATGCAAATTTGAAATTGCAGGACTTTTTATACACACATTTACCAGCATTAAATTTGATGGTTACTCCACAAATGTGAATCCATAATTTTATATATGCCTATAGTATTTGTAGCATGATGGATTTACAATATTGAAACATTCTACTTGATAATTAATCAATAATATATTGGGCTCAATGTTTGTGTGGCAATCAATAATATAGACTTTCTAAAATTGTTAAAACTGTGTCTATGAACCATTAAGCTAAGAGCAGAGGAGGGCGTTCGATGGAGCTGACTATGCCCTAAAGCAATAACAGTGGCAGGGTTAACAAACCAGCTCCCTGAGGGCATCGGTGTGGGGTGGGCAACATATACTGAGGTGCACTGCGCTCCTTCCTGGGGAAGTCCCCAGATGATCCTATATCAGGACTTTTTGGCTGAAGCTCCTCTATTAAAGTTGACAGTCCTCAGACCCATCAGCTCACGGGGCTATGGGCTTGCTACAGGATTCCTAGAAGGGGAAGTGCAAGTCACGATGCTCTGCTTTTTGCAGGTTTGTGGTTGGGGCTGCGCCTGCCGAGCAGCTCCACAAAAGCGACATGGGAGATACCAGGTGCCTTTCGGTAGACACAAGAGCGGCCATGGACCGGTAGTTTGAAAGGGCTTGGAGGGCAGTGCCTGTTTTTTTTTCCTGGGATGACACATAACCTAAAGAGAGATAGCTAGCCAGCATCTCTACAACCATCTCATAACCTTAATTTTTCATTCTGACTGCCAACACGCTACCAACACGCTAGGACTAAAGGGGCAGGCTGAATTAGGCTTCACCCAAGACTTGGACACCGAGTTGTGCAGGTCTGATAAAAGTGGCAGACCCCGGCGTAAAGGCAGCGATGTAAGAAGTGCGAGCTTCTGCTGATTGCCGGCCAATCTATCTCAAACATGGCTACGGCATGGGTCACTAACTCTAATAGCTACTTGAAAAGACTGACAAGTCTCCCAGTTCCAGCCATTTAAAAGCATCTCCATAGCATGATGCTGCCACCACCATGCTTCACTGTAGGGATGGAATTGCCCAGTTAATGAGCAGTGACTGTTTCCCTCCGGACATGATGCTTGGCATTCAGGCCAAAGAGTTCTAGTGTCTAAGAGTTTTTCTCGTTCTAGTTCTAGTGTCTAAGGAGTGGCTTTGGTTTGGCCACTTTACCATACATGCCTAATTGGTGGAGTGTTGCAGAAATGGTTGTTCTTCTGGACGGTTCTTCTCTCTCTACAGAGAAATGCTGGAGCTCTTTCAGAGTGGCCATCGGGTTCTTGGTAAACTCCCTGACTAAGGCTCTTCTCACCTTCTCACCTCAGTTTAGCCAGGTGGCCTGTTCTGGAAAGATTTACGGGTGGTTTGAAAATGACAGGCTAATGCAGGCCACTATGCTCATTAAGATCTTTAATGCTGCTGAGAATTTTCTGTACCCTTTCCCAGATCTGTGCCTTGATACAACCCTGTCTCTGAGGTCTACAGAGTGTTCCTTCGAATTCATGGTTTAGTTTGTGCTCTGACATGCACTGTAATTAACTGAAGGACCTTATATGGACAGGTGCATACCTTTCCAAATCATGTCCAATCAACTGAATTTCCCACAGGTGGACTCCAATGAAGTTGTTGAAACGTCTCGAGAATGAAGCGCTTTGAATACTTTCCGGATGCACTGTAACATTATGACATTATGCCATTAAAGTGTTAGGTAATGGGATTTATTAGGCAGCAAGTGAACATTTTGTCCTCAAAGATGATGTGTTAAATGCAGGAAAAAGGGGCAAGCGTAAGGAATTGAGTGATTTTGACAAGAGCCAAATTGTGACGGCTAGACAACTAGGTCAGAGCATCTACAAAACTGCAGCATTTGTGGGATGTTCCTGTTGTGCAGTGGTCAGAATTTATTAAAAGTGGTCAAAGAAAGGAACAGTGGTGAACTGGCAACAGGGTCATGGTGGCCAAAGCTCATTGATGCACGTGGGGACCCATGTGGTCCAATCCAACAGACAAGTTTCTGTAACTCAAATTGCTAAAGAACTTAATGCTGTTGATGCTAGATGGGTCAGAACTGTCCCCTCAGCAAAAATGGGACCAACACAATATTAGGTAGGTGGTCATAATGTTATCCCTGATCGATGGCCATTAAGTTATGCCTGGTCAGTGTATATTGAATTAAATATGTAGTTGAGTAAAGAGTAAAAGATGCTTCTATGTATCTTTGTAAGCCAAATACTAGAGAGCAGCCAAAATTATTTAAGTACAGTAACAAAATTAGTTTACAAAACAGTCTGTGTTAAAAAAACTTTTAATTTGTATATTTTACTGGCAAAACTGGCATAATATTTATTGGTTTTATGAACTTAATATTAAAAATCAATTTGTCACATTCAAGACTTTCAACATCATATTTATTCAACCCTCAAGATAGATATTTGTATGTTTGCATATTTGGGCTTAGTCATAATTTTGGCTCATTTTGTTAGTCTATCGATAGCATTTTTGTTGGCCTTCCATCATCCACCGTGCAGTCCAGTGACAGTAAACAGCCCAGAGCAGCCTGTAAGCTGAATTTGAGTGAGATGGATGGAAACAAATCAGCATCATCCTATTCCAGAAGCACACACAAAAAAGCTACTGTTTGTATACCTGTATGTAAAGAGACAGTCGTGCACATCAGCCTCAGCATTCATTCATGGCATCTGAAAGACAAAACATCTTCTGTATAAAATGTTAGCATGATAGGCTCGTGTCTTACGACAGTGTGTATGTGTGGGTGTGTGTATGTCCCAATGGAAGCTCCTCAGATATATGACCGTTTTTTTCCACCAGCTCTTTAATGACCAAGGTCAAGTGTTAAGTAAGTTAAGCTGTTCCCCGAGTGGTGCTTTTTCCCCTCGAGGTGGTCTGACTGTGCGTTTTAACAAACTCATCTGTCTTCATGTGGAGACACATGAGTGTTAAGAGCAGATGAAAGGCAGCAGTCAGTGACACACAGAGAGACTTAAAGATAATCACTGCATTCCCTCAGGAATGGCTAGAGAAGGACCTGTTCCTGCCAGGATTCAATAAAGGGTGTGTTCGTGTATCTAAGGTCAGAAGATCAAGCTGTGACAGCTAGTTGCAAATACATCACAGCTGATCTTAGTGTTAATTTATTACCCTTCCTTTTAGATCGATAAAACACATGCTTAGCAGATGAGTAAGGTGTGTGGTTGGAGCAGGGATTTTTGTTCGCAGTAAACATGACTAAATTGGTGTGTTTGTGTATTTGAGGCTTAAGCAGAGAGCTTTTCCATCTGTTAATGCGCGTGTCTTATGGATCAACTTCTATTTCTTTAATGGAAAAATAATGCACATAAAACAGCAGCACAACGCCGACCGCCTCCACCTCCGCCTCCGCCTCCAGAAACTTGGGCACAACATGCAGTATATTGGATAGGAATAAAAATAGTGTGATAGCAAACAAAAGTTTTATTTGAATGCTGTGCAAGAGGATGAAATGCGCCTTACATAATATCAGAAAACAGTCCAAAACACCATTTTATTTTTAATGCAAAGCATGACAGCTGTGGGATTTATAACAGTCTTTTGTCTTACATAATGCACACCCTAAGGATGGAAAAGAAAACGCTTCCCCAAATAATCTCAATTTGAACAACTCTTAAGAGTAAATAAAGTGTACTTTCTTCATCCTTGCTTTTATTTTTAACCCTAGAATAGTAAAGTATTTGGCATGCTCATGTGTGTACTGGAGAAAGCTACGACATGATTTTACAGAAGCAGCATCCAGAGTGGAATATGTTTTGTGTTACACAAGAATGTCATCATGCAAAGCACCTTTCTCTGTCTTGAAATAGATCATAGAATCTTTTGCTTGGTGTTGAATATGTTTTGCAGCATTAAAGTACAGAATTAAATTACTATTATAATAGTATGCAGATGCTAGCACGTTTGTTATTTAGCTTTAAAACGTGGATTTTGCACTGAAGTAGCTGGGAGGTGTCAAAAATTCTTCATTCTTGCATCAATCCTGCCTTTACTCTACCTTTCCCTATACCCCATTTATTACAGTTTGTGAAATAAAACAATAAGCCTTTGTTAGATCTGTAAAGCTACACTAATTTTGTTGTGTTGTGTTTATTGTCATGAGTTTATGTTCATCTGCAATCCTATTACTCCTGTTCCTTAGGCTGTATAATTTTGGACAAATCATGACATACTCCTAATTTTCTCAGAAACCTGTATGTTCCTGTTGGGATTGTCTGGCTTTTATTAGAACTTGCAATGTTGAAATCTGTTTTGTTGTCACACAATCGTTTACATTTTACTCTAGTCTGGTTTTCACACATTTTCTATATTAAGGTGAATTTGTCCGGAGAATTTCAAATGTTAATTTGACATTGATGAGCCTTAAATAAAAACTTGGTGATATAGGGAATTTTATGGTTTTAGGTATAAATCTTGAATTGGATTTACTTTTATTTTGACGCAAATTATTAAATTCACTAATTAACAAGAAATTAGCAATTGAGGCAAGGAAAAACTCCTTGAGGTGGCATGAGGAAGAAACCTTGAGAGGAACCAGACACAAAAGGGTCATTATCAGACTCAAAAAATCTATCATCATCTGGGTGGCACCAAATGTTTGTTAATTACAGTTAATCATTGTTGAGGTCTGCAGTGATGATTAAATGCAACCTGTGGTCCTGAGCCATTGTAGCAGACTGTTGACATTAACTACAGTCCAAGTCCAGTTTTAAAGCTCCTGTGTTGCTCCATAATTTTAAAGATCCACTAGCCATTGCTGAGAAACCATCCCCATCTGCACAGAGTAGCCTTCTGTAGGAGAAAAACCCCATCCAGAGGCAGAGAGCTGGGACGAACCAGGCAGATCAGAGAAGCAGAAAGGAACAGGAACACTTGTCACAGCTACCTCAGGAGTAAATTATGACTTTGCCTCAAACGATGCAGCACCCTGTTTTAGCTTGTTCTTCGCTAGTTCTTGGACTTGACAAAGAAAGCTTTATCTCCTGTGCTGCACATGAGTACAAAAAAGGACACAAATATTTTAATGGAAATTAATTAATTGACTTTTATTCAGCTATACTATACACTATACACTATTTACACAGCAACAAATATACATTTACTAGACATGCAATTTTACCTAAACAAATGTTCACTCATATTCATTGTAATATTTTATACTTACTTGCTCTTCAAAGCAAATATCTCTGTTCTTTTTTCATCACTTCTGCTTGGACCCAACAAACCCTGTGTTCAACAATCCCTGGTAGCCCCCCTCATGCAACCCCTCTATGAGATTCCACCCAGGAGGAACCTTCTCTCTCAGGCAAGGGGGCACACTGTTTCACCCCCCACCCAGAGCCATGGAGGCTGTGGCTGTAGGCCCTGAAGGGGGAACCGCTCCTAGTCTCTAGTCTATCAGCCGATGGAGTAGAGACCATTCTCCAACCCAGAGCTACCTCCATGAGGAGGCCTGTTTACTGTATGGTGTGAACTCCACTTATCGTATCTAGTTAACTGCCCCATTGGTTCAGTGCTGGAATTCCTTCAGGAAAAGTTCGCTAAAAGGTTGTTTCCTTCCACCCTAAAAGGTTTTGTGTCTGTTACTGTGGCTTATCGTGCTCCACTTGCTGAGCATTTGCTGGGCAAGGACCCATTAGTGACCCGTTTTTACCGCAGTACCCAGTGGCTGAGAACATAGATTGCCTGTGTGGGACCTGCTTATCTTTCTGGGGGCACTGTCTAAACCTTCCTTCAAGCCCTTGAATGAGGGGTCCGTAAAATTTTTGACAGTTAAGACCGTCTTTCTTCTGGCCATTTTCTCCCTAAAGAAGATAGGGGACCTTCAGGTCTTCTACATGGCCCCGGTCTCTTTTGGAGTTTACCTCAGGCATGGCTAGTGCTTTTTTTTACCCTAGCCTGGGGTATGTTGCCAAAGTACTTTTGGTTTCCCCACACCTGTCCTGCTTCAGACATTTTATCCTCCACCTTTCAGGCCCCTGACTACGTAAAGCTTAACCAGCTGTGTACAGTGTTTGTCTGCTATAAAAGGGTCTCCCTGCAAACAAGCAGACCCACAGCAGGTGGATTGTAGATGTTCTCTCATCCTCTAATGAGTCTTCTGGCATTCCTGCTCTTTTTGCGGATGTGTTTTTATAGCTTCCTGGTTGTGACGTTACCGTTCCGTTGGACAGATTACACACGTGATTCAAAGTATGGTCATATGGAAGCATTCCTAAATTGTTGTTGATGCAGCATCTCGTTTCCTCAGGAAACCAGGGTTATATACATAACCTAGAATGCATGCTTCTGAATGCATGCTTCTGATCTACCTAACTCATGAGTTTATTATTGCAGAACATTGCTAATTCAAAAGATTTCCATTGATTTTCATTAACATTGAATGGAATACAGTGCTTCATCCCTGTGCATGTTGACAGCGATGTGCTGTGAATGATCTAGTATATTTTGTGGAAAGCATTTCAGCCTGTCTGTCTGCTATCTGTACATTCAATCAACACTAATGATTAGGTTTAAGATGGATATGATGCATGTTTTTCTTTTGCTAACTTAAAGCCTTCAGTGTTTTTCTACTAAATATAGCACTTACTGTAGATACTATGCATTTAAATATGGCTTTAGAAATATTCGCGACATTTTTAACACTTTTGTGGGACAGCATTCTTTTTTTAACTCAATCTGGGACAAACATTGTGCCAGTTGTTTCATTCTCCTAGAGTTTGTCTTGAATGTTGTTATTTTATACAGGCTAATTCTTCTGTGATCTCTCGAACATGGTCTTGTATGTGCTTTGTGGGAGGTATGTCTTTCACATGACATGACAAACTCTTAGAGGCCTTCTAGCCAACAGTGTGAAGCTGAGACAGGATGATGGGAGATGTGTTTCATCATGCCGACGGCTACCTGACTCTAAATGATCTCTGATGTGTGAATGTGTTTGCGCCTTATAATATCTGTGTACTAAAAAGAGGCTCTGTGAAGTGCGCAAGCATGTGTAGTGTTCGAGCGTCTGATTGCGCTGCTCAAAGTCGTCTTAGATGGAGAGTAGGTGTGCTTTTTCTCATTCAGGTGAATTCTGTCAGCCTCATGCCAGATATAATTGGTCTTTTGCCTTCAGTGTGGATACACACACACACACACACACACGCATCAGCAAACCCCCACACATACAAATAAAAGTTTCTTAACTTGTCAACTTTTTTAATTATTTCCCTAGAGTAATGCGTGTTTAACAGTGTATTTTTACGTCAACAAAATATTCAGATTCAAAACCAATTAGCAGCAACATATATACATTCAAAAACAGATAGAAATCAACTTGTTTTAAGTTTTCCAATGATTTTAAAATAAACTCACAGGCCGTGCACTTCCCAGGCTCGTTCCTGATTATGTGCTAGCATTTAACCTTCATCTCAGTGAGAGCGTTCGAAGTGGCGTGCACTCCAGCGTGTCGCAGCTATCTTGATTTGTAACCTGATTTACAGTGCTCTAACTCCCAGCCAATCTCTGCCATATTGCTAAATCAATATGGCTGTTGACAAATGTTCCTGCTGACAAACAAGGCACCGGAAATCGACTAAAAACGTTCGGCCAGGCCCTGCTTAACTCTCCATTTGTACATCGCTGTGTGAGGATGTCTGCTCCACATCCAGCACCTGGACTCTCATCGAATTAGGGCAAGAGCAGCAACCTCCACCTCCCTCATCCATTTTAAATGAGGACACATGTCACCAATAATGTTACAGATGATTTTTTTTTTAACTTATGAATCCCTTAAGCTGCCAGGATGTTACTTTTGGGTAATGAGTCAACATAACAAGGTGGTTCAAGCTGTGTCAGTACAAAGGTGTGGAATATGTTATATAGCATTATATTCTACATAGGGTATATAACATTCGAGGGGTTTGAAAAGAGCTAAAGAGTACTAATGGTTTTTGGATGTTCCTGAATTTTTTTTTTATCTGATATATAAAGATATTTTTTTATTACTTTCCATTTGAAAGCTTCTCTCAAATGGAAAATCTTTTCAAACCATTTTGGATGTACATAAACCCTTTTTCCCCTTCTCTCTGTGTTGCTTGTTTTAAATACATGTTGTATGGTAAATTTTTGTATAAAGGTAATAAAAGAAGACATGTTTAAAGTAACCCTCTGTTTTACGTTAAGAAGTAGGAGTAATGCTCATTGCTCACAGTGAGTTCATAAAGCCATTTCTTTAGTAATGAATCCTTGACTTCCTCTCCTCGACCACATCGAAGCATTTTCATTTAACAGTGCATGGAAAAGTAGAGACGTATCTCATGCAACTGCTTAGACAGCAGAAGCAATTAGATGAGCTAAACTCTGACATGAAGAGTGTAGAGTCTGAGAGACTGATGGTGTTCCTGAAGTAAAGTACTGTACTAAAACATAGATCCTCTGTTAGAGAACTATCTAAGCACTAGTACATTCTACTAAAATATAGTCCAAATGGTGAACCACCAACAAAACTGAATATTCATCGAAATATTACATTTTTATTCAAAATTCAACAAAAATCTAGAAAGTGCTTTTATATCCACTCTGGTCCAACTTGGTTGCAAATTACTTATACAGGGAGAATATAAATCAAAATAATTTGTGGGGACGTGATGAAGTTTGCTTCATTAATTGTCAGCAATAAGGGCGTTAGATAAAGATGTTTGATGTGTAATACGGAATATTAATCGCATATCTTTTCCTGTTCAAGTCTGACAGCCCTCCTATAGTTACTTAATTATAGTTCCATATTTTGCTGCAGCAATGTTGTCTCAGCTCACAGGAGTGGAACCTAATGCTGTCTTTATGCTGTTTCTGCCCAAGTGTCATCTAAGATGCATTTCTTTTCACTATAGTTAATAAAGATAATTTTATTATTCATTTTTATTTAACCTTTCTGTGTAAACTAAAGACATATCGTGGTTTGTAAAAAAAACAAGGGGGGTTTAAACAACCTTTCTGATGTTTTAATGTACAGTAGAAAACAAAGGTTTTGGACCAACAAAGATTTAAAGCTTATTGTAATGAACTGCATTCATACAAATGATGTCACTTTACACTTACAAAAAAGCAGCAGAAGGAGTGTGTGTGTGTGTTTGTGTGAGAGATATAAAAAGAGAGAGAAAACAAGTCTCTCCACCTCTTTCTTTCTCTCTCTGTCTCTCTCACACATGTGCATCAATGTGAGAGAATGAGTGCCTGTGAATCACGACTATTACGCCCATGGGGCAGGTGTGGGTGTGGTTTGGAATGGAGGTGTTTGGGGATAAGGTTGATGCAATATGACTAACGTTGAGCACCTTAGCTCTGTTGTCTCATAAATATTAATGTGATCTTTTAAAAAGCTTGTGTGCTGCCTTATCCTGGGTATTTGTGGTTTTTGAGGCGTACTGCTGAGATTGTTTGAAAGGATGAATTGATATTACATGGTACTATAACAGTTTCTCAGCAACATCTATTTTTCTCTGCTGGAGACCATAATTTGGATCATCTAGGGTTGATAATACTGTTCCTGAACCATGGCTCTTCTAGTTTTTTAGCACTTTGTTGAGAAGACATTTGCTAATTTGAAAGCAAATGTACAGACTTCAAATCTTATTGCCTTTTCAAGTAATATTATTATTAAATTCAGATTTTAAAAGAACTTCTATTATACAATCCAAGTTAGCTAACACAGACCTGTTCAAGCCGGCAGGCATTTTTTTGGAAAGGGCTCATAATTTATGCATTATTTTAAACCAGAAAAAAAAAATGGATTTCACTTTATTTGCTCTACCTGACTTTTTATGCAAATCCACAAAAATAATCTTTTCATTAAATTAGCAAATTCTTAAAGATTTTGAGAAGCTTGACTATAAAAGATATGAATTATAAAAGTTCTGATTAAATGTCTGCAGTGATTTGTATAGCTGCAACGCAAAGTCGTGTTTTTATTTTTTTTGTTTCTCTTTTTTGCACCGGGACAGAGCTGTGCCCTGGGTTATTATATCCCTCAGAAACTTAATCTTGCACCAATTAGTTCCAAGCCAGGAGGCATAGACTGGAGGTACTGAGTCTTTCTTTGGGGGAGCCTTACTAAGCTTCTTGCTTCATCTCTGGGTTTAAAAAAACACTGTGTTTTCACACACACACACACACACACACACACACACACACACACACACACACACACACACACACACACACACAGAGAAACAAACATACCATGCCCTTATAAGTCCATACTGTTCTCTGTTCTCTGTTCTCTGTTCAGACACCTGAAATATTCATACAGTTACATGCCTACTTTATGAGGGTGGTTAATTGGGTTGCACTTACATATCGCACCATTTACATCAGCATGGATATGTGCGTCTGTAATTTCTCTCTGCTAAGAAACGCATTTGTCACGTTAGCAATTAGAGTGGGAACAGAACGCGTTACTGGCTGGGATGTGCATGAATAACAGTGTGTTCATGTGTATGTGTTGTGTGTGATGCAAGAATGGAGGATGACATATCTGTGTCTCTGCTTGAGTGGTGAGCAATAGCAGACATGTCATTACTTATCCATGTTCATACACACACACACACACACACACACACACACACACACTTGTACCTTATTACAAAGTCTTCCGTCAGCATGAAAAAGAGCTATTTCTAGACATATTGAGCATATTTATTCAATTACATACTGTAGTATCTACACTTCAAATGCAACAATGAAAATTGTAATAGATTTTACTATATTTGTTCACCAATTCACATCGGTGCATCAGCATAAAAGTTAACGATGTGATGCATCAATTTAAAAAGTGTGCATTGGAGACAAGTTGCCATTTGTATCCCATTGCATCGTTTAATAACATATTATTAAAAATGATTTGTTAATATGTAATTATTAGTAGATGTTACACTTTTATTATTTAGAAAGTGACCAATAATTTGTGACAAATATTTTATATGTAGAATATAGATTAACATAGCAGAGGTAGCGCTGCATCTTCCCTGAAACAGAACATGAATAGAACGTCTGGCTTTATTAAATTATTTTTCTTAGGTTTTTTTTTTTTTTTTTGCACTACTAAGGCCTGTTTGTGAAAGGGCCATTAGAGGTTAAATGGCACTTAACTAAGTTGATGATTTGCTGTCTGAATCAAACAATATAAAAGTACCATATTGAATTGCATAGTAACATATTTTTCTAATGCATCGACTAGAATTGACTGATGCGTCGAATCAAATAGAATTCAGATTGCACTGCAGTATAATACGGTTGCTTAATAGATTTCTAATGTATCGTATACCTTGGCTATGAATCGAGATGCAAATTGCAACAGTTATGGAGGTGCACATCTCTAATACTTGTGCTTTAATTTTTTTTCCAGTTTCTCTTTTTGGTATGCATTGTGTTGTTAACCAAACACATTCCGTTTCCAAACTGATTGGATTTGGACATGTGTAATCTAAAATGTGTCTAATGATGGGTGATTGGATAAACTAACAAGTCTTGGCAAATGTTTAATTAATGATCAGCCTGCAGCCTGCATCACAGCCACTGGCAGGATGCCTGAACTAATCATGTGACCAAAGTAAACGTTCAGGCTTGTACGAACCTGATAGGGAGAAGCTCCTGGAGGTTGTGACATGCACCATTCATAAGCTCAATATAGCTTGGCCGGCCGGTGAGCATAAAGCCTCTCCCTCGGGCAAGCTTAATGAGCATTTTTTGCTCCCAGCATCACAGCCTCTACGTTGGGGCCTGCCATTTTTTTCCTGACCTGCACTGACGTGTCCAGGTCTTGGCCACGACCTTTCTTATCCTGCCCCTTCAGCCCTAAGAGTGCATTTTATTCCAACGTCTCAGGGCTTAGGGATTATGGCTATAGTGTCTCCCATGGGTTAAAGAGATGCTAGCACGCTATCTCTCACTGTGTGTGTCATCTTCCCTAAAACCCCAGACATTACCCATCAAGCCCCTGCGCACTACCTTGGCACAGTTGGTTAAGGCTTATGCTTCCAGGCCAGGCCGCTGTATGTCCACCACCATGTTGGTACTGCAGGCATGCCAAGCCGACCTGCTCTGGGAACTTGATCTGGGAAATCCTTTGGGCGGCCAGTTTTCTAAAATACGCCGTATGGTCGAGCTGAGACCTCCACAAAGCAGACCTCCAAGGCCATCGGCCAGTCTATGGCTGCCCTAATAGCCACTAAAAGACACTTTTGGCTTACCCTGTCCAAAATACCAGACATGGACAAGGCTGTGCTGCTTAACGCCCCACTCTCTCCTTTGGGCCTGTTTGGTAACGTCATTGATTTGGTAGTCGACAGGTTCCAGGAGTCCAAGAGACAATTGGTGGCAGTATCTTCCACGCCGATCTCATGGGGCTGCCCATGGGGCTGCACATCTCTTTCACGCCGCTGTCATGAGGCTGCCTGTCATCTCCAGGAAGAGGGTTTTGGCCAAAAGGTTCCTGAGATGACTGGGGGGCATGTAGCACCGCTTTTCTCAGTGCTTGTTTCCTGCCAGCCTCTTCAGGGACCTGGTTTGTTAACCTTGCTCCACCGAGCTCCCTGCTTTGGTGCCGCCCAGCATTGGGCGGCACCAAAGTGCCCAGGCTTTGGTCATGGAATAAAAAGTAGATACTCTCCTGGGAAAGAAGGCTATCGAGGTGGTCCCTCTGTCAGACAGAGAGTCTGTGTTTTACAGCCGGTATTTCATACTTCATAATTCATACTACATGAGGCTCTGGTTCAGGATGCTGATCCTTAAACAGGTTGTGTCTCAGATCAGATTCGAGGATTGATTTGTCACAGTAGATCTAAAGGATGCTTACTTTTACGAACCCATCATCCCTTCTCACAGGAAGTTCCTGAGGTTTGCTTTTGGTGTCAAAGCATTGCAATATTGGGTCCTTTCATTCGACCTTGCCCTGTCACCCTGCACCTTCATGAGACTTAAGGGCATCTGTATCCTCAATTATATTGATGATCAGTTAATGTTAGCTAAATCAGAGCAGTAAGCGGTACGGCATCTAGATGAAGGAGCTGGGGTTTAGGCTGAATACCGGGAAGAGTGTGCTTTCTTTGTCACAGAGAACCACCTATCTTGGCGTCATTTGGGATTCGGCGACTATGTGCATGCAGCTTTCCCCTGCTGCATAGCGTCAATCCTCATGGCAGTTAGGAAGGTCAGAGAAGGGCAGTCACTCACTGTCAAGCAGTTCCAGAGACTGTTCGGGCAAATGGATGCAGTGTCCTGTGTCATTCCACTTGGCCCCCCTCCACATGACCAAGGTCACACGGCAATGCCTACATGCCTTAGATGCATGGAGAGATCCCGGGTTTCTACTTCAAGGTTCCGTGTTGGGAGTTCCTGGTCATCGCATTGTGCTAATGATGGATGCAGCCCTCACGGAATGGGGAGCGGTCATGAGTGGCTGCTCTGCACAAGGTCTATAGCACAGTGTCCATCTGAGATGGCACATCAATTGCCTAGAAATGCTGGCCTTTTTTCTGGCTTTGAAGCACTTCCTCCCGGGCTGTCCATGGTTCACGGTTGGAGCCTCAATGGGAAATTCCTCTCTCAATCAGGGGGTGCAATAGTTTACCCCCACCCCAGTGGAAACTGTGGCTGTGGCCCCTGAAGGGGGAAAACTGAGAAGCTCGGGTCTCTCCGCCGAAAGGTAGAGACCATTTTTCAATCCAAAGCTCCCTCCACGAAGAGGTTGTATGTCGTGGGATGGCGTCTGTTCACTGCATGGTACTCTCAGCACCACTGCATGGTGCTTTCAGCACCAACCACTGCCCGGTTGGTTCAGTGCTGGAGTTTCTGCAGGAGCAGTTTGCAAAAGGGTTGGCTTCATCCACCATTAATGTCTACGGGTCCGCCATTTCAGCATATCACACCCCGTGTCCGGGCATTCACTGGGCAGATACCCACTTCTGACGCATTTTCTTTATGGCACCCAGAGGATGAGGCCTCTGGTGCGTCCCAGAGTGCCTGGTTGGGACCTCGCTGTAGTGTTGGTGGATCTATCCGAGTCCCTCTTCAAGCCTTTGGCCAAGACTTTGTGGAGGCACTTGTCCATCGAGACCACTTCTTGCCGGCCATCTGCTCTCTGAGGAGAGTAGGTGATTTACAGGCCCTCCCTGTGGCCCCCTCTTTCCTGTAATTTTACTGCAGGCATGACCAGTGCCTTGTCAGACCTTGACGACCTGTCAGACTCCAGGCATTCAACCCTCCTCCATTCCTGACCCCAGACCAGGAGTGGTTGAACCGGCTGTGCCCAGTCTGAGCACTGGACTGTTATGTCCACCGTACGAGTCCCTGGAGAAGGTTGGAACAACTGTTCATCTGCTATGGCCCTCCAAGGAGAGGCCTTCCTGCTCATAAGCAAAAGCTCAGCAGGTGGGTTATTAACGTTATTGCGTCTTCTTACAGGGCCTCTGGTCTCCCCGAGGGCCTCTTCCCTCAGAGCTCACTCAACTCGGAATGTGGCAGCCTCTAAGGCTTGATCTTCTGGATTGTCTCTCCAAAATGACTCCAAGTTGTGCTCATTCAAACTAGTCAGGGATTGGTCGGTGTGGTGTTATTGGACTCTCGTTCCCAAAGTGTTCCAATGCAGCTCAAGTACCTGAAAGGGAAAGTCTTTAGGTTATGTATGTAACCCTAGTTCCCTGAGGGAACAAGATGCTGCATCTCTAGCCACACCTATCCGGCGCCCCTTCAGCGCTTCCTTCACGGTTACAGAAGCTGAAGCCGTCTTCTCTCCAGGTGTGCTTTATACTCTCTGGTTGTGACGTTACCCCTGTATTTAATTTTGACTGATTAGACTCATTACTCAGAGCATGGACAATGCAGTCAAGTTCCCAAAGTGGTCCGATGCAGCTTCAGTTCCTGAAAGGGACTAGGGTTACATACAGTACATTACCTAGAGACGGTATCTTTAATAGACAATAAATTGGATTGGTGTTGGATATGAGTGTACAATGGCTAAATAGGTATGTCCAACTTGAAAGATAAGTTTAGTCCTTTTGTTTGGTGTACCACTGCTGCCACACTCTCTGTATCATTGATAAAGATGCCTAACATTCTGCTCCAACTGTTACATGCAAGACCACCATGAATGCACAATGTATTTAGACATTACTCTCAATTTCACTGCCATCATTCAGTTGTTTACAGTTAAACCTCATCTACTAGTTCCACTCATTTGCTTCCAATTTAGTGTTTTAATGAAAAATAATTAATAACTGGCATGTTTTATTGCCTCTGGTCTGACAGCACATTGGTATGATAGTACTAATAGTCTTGCTGAATATTGTCTGTCTCCTAACTTCAGTCTCTTCATGTATTTTTTTTAATTCACTTTAATTAGAATCATGTAATTATTTTTTGCTACACAAGAAGCTTATGCCAAGCATTATTTACTATTTACTTTTATGAGTGGTTATTTAGAAATTGTTCCTTTAATTCATATCTTATTTAAAGCTTTAATTACTTTTTTCTGAAAAGCAAATTACAATTGCTAAATAAGGCCAGTTTTTGGAAATAATTTGGAACGTTATTTGTTGCATTTATGGACCTGTCAGATATTTCAGATGTCACCTTGACAGGAAGAAGAGATTATAAATCTCTTACCTGTCAGAATGAGACATTTACACCAGCATGAATGAATGCGAGCCCACACACATAAACCCTCACACACACACACACACACACACACACACACACACACACACACACACTAACCCAAGTGGGTCATGGCATTCTCCCAAACCAGAGATTTGTGCTGCATTTTTTTCTTTCTTTTTTTTTTTTTTTGTCAAATCTTTTATTTTCTTTACATACCTTCCTAAATGAATAACACCATAATGCTTGTGTTCAGATGAATATCCCACAAGTTTGAATGGCTTTAAGCAGGATAAACACATAAAACAGAGAACAGGTGAAATGTAAATAATCACATTTGCCAATTTTGAATATATACTTCCAACTCTTTGCATCACCTTCTCTCTCTCTCTCTCTCTCTCTCTCTCTCTCTCTCTCTCTCTCTCTTTTTCTCTCTCTCACGTGCATTATTTCTATAAGAGGGATGATGACTCCACTTAAACATAATTACTAAATTACCACACAGCTAGTTAGATGAACACACAGGCAGACACTCTTACTCTGTTAGAAAAACAAGCCAACAAAATAAAACTGATCCACGACATGAAAATTAAATATAAATCTTGAATAGTCATCTTTCAAAATTTTGTTTTACAGCATTTTGGCTTGCATGAGTGTCCTTATGTAAGAGGGTTTAGTGACAAATATCCTCATGTCAAGCATGCTCATTATTTATTTTTTCCTTTTATTTGTTTCTTCTCTTCATTTTTTTTAAGAGAAAAGACTTGGTGAATAAGTCTCAGTAAATTTGATCATGTTGTCTGGGCAATGAGTTTTATTAGTCACATATATGTGCTATTCTTTTATTATATGAAATGGGTGACATGCTGGGCAGCATAATTACAAAATTTGCACGACACTATCTACTGTCTTCCATGCTTCACCATCAGTGTGGCCTTTTTTAATCATAATTCTGAAAGATACAGTAGGTTTGGTACAAACACAATGCAGCCTATCAACCAAAGAACACCATACAGTACAAATGGTGAAGCATGGTGATGGCAGCATCATGCTATTGGGCTGCTTCTCTTTACCTGGGACTGGTTCTCTGGTCAAGATAGAGAAAATATTGTTCTGAAATTCTGGTTCTGTTTATTCTTTGGTTCTTCTATGATTGAAATAGTATGGGTTTTAAGACTTTTTTGTATCCATTGTACATTGAACAGGTTCATGATTTCAGTATAAAATAAGCAACACATTTACACATCAGTGCAGTTCTCACTTTTGCTCTAGCTAAGGCAAATACAACAAAGAAATCATCTTTTAATCATTAGCCCTATGGAACATTAAAGGACGGGAGATTTGAAGGAGTGAGAAATAGAAGAATGCATTTGGGTTTCTCGGTTATTAGGTGGGTGGTATTAATAACCTGGGGTTTAGTGTCTCATGTAGAGTTGTGGTTCATGCCCTATCGACGTGTCATGAGAGCTCTATTGTGTTTCTGTATGTTCAGTGATGCCCAGGGATTTTAATAGCGAGCGTGTCTGGGCTTCTTACAAAAAATCAGTCTGGCTTCCTGTTACCTATGATTGAATTGATTATTACTGAATCATGGTTGGTACCTTCTCACTTGCCTTTCTTTTTCTTTCTTACTTACTTTTTCCCTCCTCACCTTTTGTCTTGAACACACCTTGCTCTGTTTCTTTTCCTCTGTCTGTCCCATGTTATATAATTCTGCTTAAACTGTAAATCAAAATAACATTATACAGCAGAAGATAATAGGTGTCAGGCCAGACGAACACAGACGGAAGCTGTAGTAGTAATATAAAAAGTTCAATCAGTTTGAAACAAATAGCAAAGAAAGGTCCGCTGTAATACCGGGAAAGTCACTAGAACAGATGTAGTCCTATGAGGAAAGCAAGGATAGTAATCCGTGGTACGCCAGGGGATGGCGAGGCCCACCAAGTCCGAAATAAATGGGAGAACACATGAGAAGGATCAAAAGGTGTTCCTCCAACATAACCTCTAAGAACGGATGATGGCACTTAGGCAGGGAGAGGTTTATAAAGGACTGGAGATAATAAGCATCAGGTGCCGGTACTTAGTAGGATGGTGATTCATTCCGTGCAGGCGGGGTGTTGAGGGGAGCAGAATCTGGTGGTTCCCTGACATCAGGATGTGAAATTTAAATAAAATAAAGTATTGGACACACATTCTTCTTCTGTGTTTTTTCTTAAGAATGATTTATTTTGAGGACGTCCAAACTATGAAAGAGCACACATGGAATTATGTAGTAAATGAAAAAATTGTAAATAGACCAGAATATCATTTGAATTTTAGATTGTCCGAAGTAGCTACCTTCAGCTTTAGCAAATCACATTGCATTCTCTCATCAGATTCAAGATGTAGTCATCTGGAATGGTTTTTCAACAATCTTGAGGTGTTCCCAGAGGTGATGAGTGTTTGTTGGCTGCTTTTCCTTTACTATTCGGTCCAACTCATCCCATACCATTTCACCTGTATTTAGATTGGGTGATTGTGGAGGCTATATAAAATTTATTATTTTGTTATGTTGCAACCTGGTACTACAACCATTCAATCTGATTGTTTCCCCTCATCAATCTACACTTAATACCCCATAATGGCAGAGTGAAAACAAAATTCTAAAAATGTCTGTAATTTTTTTACAGACCCTTTGCATTTTGAATGACCTCAGGTGCTTCCCATTTCTCTTAGTCACTGAAATGTTTCAACACATTCATTATAGTCCACCTGTTAAATAAGTTTATTGATTGGATGTTGTTTGGAAAGGTACACACCTATATAAAAAGGTCTGATATGCCACAGAAGGGCATATGCCTCAGTAGGACAATGCATATCAGAGCAAAAACCAAGCCATGAGGTAAAAGGAATTACCTGCAGAGCTCAGAGACAGAATTGTTGAAAGATTATTGCAAGATTTCCCATAAGTGAAGAATGATGGTGGCAGCATCATACTGTGGGGGAGTAGCTCTGTAGAACTGACTGGGCAACTGGTCAGGGTTGAGGGAAAGCTGAATAGAGCAAAGTACAGAGATATCCTTAATAGAAACCTGTTCTACAGCACTCAAGACCTCAATCAGGGCCAAAGGTTCACCTTCCTACATGACAACAACCCTAAGCTCACAGCAAGGACAACACAGGAGTGGCTCACAAACAACTCTGTGAATGTCCTAGAGTGGCCCAGCCAGATCACAGACTTAAAATCTACCAAACGTCCCTGGAGAGACCTGAAAGTGTCTGTCCACCGACGGTCTCATCCAACCTGACACACCTTAAGAGGATTTACCATGACGAATGGCACAAAATCCCCCAATCCTTGTGTGCAAAGTTTGTTGTTTTATACCCAAAACGATTCAAGTTTGTAATTGCTGCCAAAGGGGCTTTAACAAAGTACTAAGTAAAGGGTCTAAATACTTATGTACATGTGACATTACAGTATTTTTAATAAAAAAATTAGACATTTCTAGAATTTTGTTTTATTTATCATTAGGGGATACTGAGTGTAAATTAATTAGAAAATAAATCAGTTTAAATGATTGTAGTATCATTCTGCAACATAACAAATTTGAAAAAAAAAAGAAAGCGCTCTGAAAACTTTTTGCAATGCAAATGCACTGTATATACATTCTTCACGTTCTGTTGATCGCTTGCTTTTGTTTGTTTAAAGTTTTACTTTCTCTACATTATTTCCTTTTTATAATATCTAACGTCTGTCATCTAATTGTTGCAGCTTGAGGTGTGAGACATGTATAGGGTGAGTGTAAAAAATAACCTCAGGACCCATACTCACATTCATATTCGCAGGATAGATTCGGGGGAGATAAAAGGGTGAGATAGACAGCAGGTTTTGATATGAGGTAATGAAGATATTTGAGTGTGAATCTGTGTGTGCCACTACAGGAGATGGGGTTCCTTGAGGTCAAAACAAGAAAGATGCAGAAGAACTTGAGTTCAACTTTCACTGCTGTGTGCATGCCTCTTAGAGTGTATTTATTTTATGCATCTATAGATTACATACACTTACACACAAACACACACACACACACACACAGTGATTTATGCTTTATTCAATAGTCAATAGTTACTAGAAGCCTGGTAACACAATCTTAAACGTACCTACAGAATGTTCATATATATATATATATATATATATATATATATACACACACACACACACACACACACACACACACACACACACACACACACAGCACCCTCCACAATTATTGGCACCCCTCGTTAAGATGTGTTATTAGGCTTCTAATACTTTTTTTTTTAACAATAAAAAACAACACTGCAAAAAAAAAAGAGAAAAATCCTGAATAAAATAATGTGGTCCACAATTATTGTCATTTCACAAGATTGAAGAATACAGAGTGAGAAATCTTTGACCATTTCTCTTTGCACAATCTTTCTAGATCATCCAGGGTCCTAAGTCCTCTCTTATGCACTCTTATCTTCAGCTCACTCCACGGGTTTTCAATTGGGTTGAGGTCTGGAGACTGAAATAGTGTTGGGAGCAGCTTGATTTTGTGTCTGCTATAGCATTTTTGTGTAGATTTCGCCACATGTTTCTGGTCATTATCCTGCTGAAAGACCCAATGGCGACCCATCTTCAGCTTTCTGACAAAGGCCATTATAAGGTTTTGACATTTTCATTTAAAATGTCCTGGTATTTCAAAGTGTTCATGATGTCATGCACCCTAACAAGCTTCCCATGGCGTTTGGAAGAGAAACAGGCCCACAGCATCCACTATACTTCACAGTGGGCATGAGGTGCTTTTCCACATACTCATGTTTTGTTTTACACCAGTCTCACTTAGAGTGTTTGTTGCCAAAAAGCTCTATCCAAGTCTCATCTGACCAACACACACAGTCCCGGTTAAAGTCCCAGTATTCTCAGACCATGAGAAACAAAGATTGAACTGTTTGGCCCAAATGCCAAGCATCATGTCTGGAGTAAACCAGTCACCACTTATCACCTGGCCAATACCATCCTTACAGTGAAGCATGGTGGTGGCAGCGTCATGCTGTCGGAGGAACTGGCAGACTAGTCAGGATCGAGGGGAAAATTAATGTACAGAGAAATCCTTAAGAAAAATCTGCTCCAGAGTGCTCTGGACCTCAGACTGGAGGGACGCCTTATTTTCCAACAGGACAAGAACCATAAGCACACAGCCAAGATAACAAAAGAATGGCAACAGGAAAACACTGTGAATGTCCTTGAGTGACCCCACCAGAGCCCAGACTTGAACCCGATAGAACATCTCTGGAGAGATCTGAAAATGGCTGTGCACCGACGCTCCATATCCAACCTGATGAAGCTTGAGAAGTCTGTAATTGGTGTTAATGGTGTTTCAACAAAGTATTGAGCAAAGGCTGTGAATACTTATGTACAGACTTTCAAAGAATTTCAAGATTTTAAAAACACTTCTGTCATGTTGTCATTATGAGGTATCGTTTGTAGACTTTTGAGGAACATATTAAATTTATTCCATGAACATCCTTTTTGGAATAAGGCTGTGACATAACAAAATGTGGAAACAGTAAAGTGCTGTGATTACTTTCCAGATGCACTGTAGATAGAGAGATAACTATATAAGCTATCTTAAATGTACAACATATGAGGTATGTACACTGTATTTTTGAATGTACAATTCACAGTAGTATGTGAATGCAATTAAATACATTATAATTATGGAGAGATGATACAGAATGTGCAGAGTAGAGCAGAATTACATGATGATTACAGGCATAAAAGCATTAATTAGACATCACTGTCATAATGGTGAAGTTAAGAGTTCGGTATGTGATGGTTGTTGGAAAAATCTGGCCCTGAACCGGCTGGTTCTGGTGTGAATGTTCCAGGATCCCCTTCTGGATGAAACAGTTTACAACTGATGATTATACATACTGTATACAGACATCTACTTTGGTTTAGATGCTCAATGGCAGGTAGATGGGTGGCAGTCAAGGATTGGGTAGTTCTCACAATTCTCTGCAGGGCTTTCCCCTCTCACAATGGGAGCTGCCATACCTTCAAAATTAAAAAATGTTCTTTAAAGCAACTGGTGAAAGTTTTCTGGGAGTTTTCAGAACTTTTGCAGCCCAGACCTCCGTGTAAGGAAAAATATAAGAGTTTTTTTTGAGTCTTTTCAAATTTCAAGCACACAGAGGTCATAAACATTGCTGCCACAGCAAGAAGACGAGATTTTAGAAAATCTCCATCAAAGCCAGATTTGGAGCTCAATCAAAGGATAATGTCAATAACAGACCCATAATGGAAATCGAAAACCCGGAGCAGGCAATATGCCTTGTAGCTTAAGGCAAATGGATATTGTAAGAATAAGAGTGAATATTTATTTCAAGCACTGAAATATTTATTCATGTCTAAAAATCAGTCAATTTCACTGAGCTGACTGAGCCTACGTGATGCGCACTGTAGCTGAAAGAGTGTCATTTCCTGACATGGACATGACTTGATACAGGTCTTTAGGAGCACCAGGATGCCAGGCGGCCTTGCAAATGTTGTTGAGTGTTTAACAAGCAGCTGCCAGTCAACCTGCCATTAAAAAAAAAAACACCAGCAGCTTTTCAAAGTATCAGTTTTAAATAAAGGAATATTTGAATAAGGAAAAAGGAATATTTTTACAGACCAAAGACTTTTAAGTAAGGACAATGTCTCTAAATAAATGCACAGTGATCTGTAGTTAACTTTGTATGGGCACATGATATATATGAATCCAAAAGCGAACTATGAAGACATTATGACCATGTAAGGCGGGAGAACATGACGGAAAGTGCAACAAAATTAAAGTTTTAATGAAAAGCAAAATACAAAGGACAGAAAAAGGTAAACCAAATGGAAACTCCAGGTTTGATAAACCTGGTGAATGCAAAGAGCAGAGAGTTTGTAGAACTTAGAAAGTCCAGCAAACAACAATAGTCCAACACGGGACAGGATATCCGTAGCTTGGGTAGTCCGACATGGTTTTTTAGCCTAAACTGTAGAACCGATAATGAGCTAGTTGGGGAACGGAGGTTATATAGGGTGGTGGCTGACGCGTGCCAGGTGCAGGTGATTAGTAGGATGATAGTGTGATAGGTGGGTTTGGTGAAGGTGTGGCTGGTGGATCCCTGACAGACCACAACCTTTTAAACCATTTTGCTTAAATATAAAAAACATGTACAAAATAATAATATACCCTCCTTCTCAAAATCTCTGAGATGTAATAATATTTTTCTTCACAAATTGGAAAAAGATAAATATTAGCTTTTTATCTTGCTTTTCTTAGCAAAATCAATTTTGCTACACTACAAAGCAATTAATTTAAACTCATGGCCCCCTGCACACATATAAAAGCATTTGTTTTAAAAGAATGAAAATAAACATATTAACGGAATTGTACAGTAAGCAGCAATTCTGTCTCAGGTTACAGTCTGAGTGGAGTTTTGCATGTACTTCCCTCAGGTTTACTATGGGTTCTCTGGTTTCCTTTCACCCCCAAAATGTGCTGGTGTCTCTAAATTGCTCCAGAGTGTGAATAAGTGTGTAAACATCTGGCTTAGGGTGTATTCCAGGCTTACATCTAGTGTTCCCAGGACAGGTTCTGGATCCCCTGGGACCCAAACTGATTACTGATAATGGAGAAAATGAATAAAAAAATTATTTTTTAGTCAATATATATATTTGTGTGTGTATATATATTTTTTTTTATATATGACTGTTTTATATATTTACAAGTGTACTTCATTGTGTTCTTTTTCTCTACAGGCTTCACTAAAGCCACATTTTGGCATAAGAGTATTTTTAGCTGAGTAAATCTAATGTATTTATTTGTTAGAAAATGAATAGAAAATAAGAGATTTTCAAACTGTGTCAACTTTCTGTATCACCTTTTGAGCAGGCGGATATCAAATTCAATTCATATTTTAACAAATGTCATCCTGCAGGTCAGATCCAGTCCCCACAGAATGTCAGCTAGAGAGCTGAAAGGACAAGCTTGTGGTGATTTGATCATCAGCACATGAGTTGTTCTTCATGTCATAGCGCTGATGACTAAAGCCACATTTTGGCAAAAGAGTATTTTTAGCTGAGTAAATCTAATGTATTTATTTGTTAGAAAATGAATAGAAAACGAGAGATTTTCAAACTGTGTCAACCTTCTGTATCACCTTTTGAGCAGGCGGATATCAAATTCAATTCATATTTTAACAAATGTCATCCTGCAGGTCAGATCCAGTCCCCACAGAATGTCAGCTAGAGAGCTGAAAGGACAAGCTTGTGGTGATTTGATCATCAGCACATGAGTTGTTCTTCATGTCATAGCGCTGATGTGGTTAACTTAACGGACTCATCGGTTTTTGTATTTAGGATATCTGAGAATGTGAGCGCACACATGCACACACTCGTGGGACATTGATGAGTGTAAGTGGATATGCATTGGTTTTCCATTACGTAGTCTGTGCGAGTGACATTTGTGACCTTCCAGGGGAGACGCGGTGACCTTTCTTTCTATCCTGAGTACGAATTGCAGGGCTCACTACGAATACATGACAGATGGGTCATTTCTGGATTTCTGAAACTCATTTACTGGATCCATCATCAGGGACTGAAGCTGAGAAAGTCAGTCAGGGAGAAAAGGCAAAACACTGGTTTGGAAAATAGAAACAAAAATGAAAAATATGTTGTATTTATCATTTTTGGACCAATCATGAAGCATAAATGATTTGATTAGCCATTCAACAAACTGTAGAGGGTACGACTTGATCTGTTAGTTGAGGCAGAATTGCATTGTTTTTGCAGACTACAGTTCAGCATTTTGCACACATGCACAGATCATGCTCATGCCTACAGACGGAGTTAAAAATAAACTGGGCACTTGCTAATCCTCAGCCAAGGTTTTTAGAGAAGACAAGAAGAAAGTGAGAGAGAGAGAGAGAGAGAGAGAGAGAGAGAGAGAGAGAGAGAGAGAGAGAGAGAGAGAGAGAGGGGGGGGGCAGAAGGGAGAGAGAGAGAGAGAGAGAGAGAGAGAGAGAGAGAGACAGGTGGTGAGGTGCGAAATAAATATCTTGTCCAGGTGGAATATTGCTTAAATGTATGGAAAAATATTCACTTATACAACCATAAAATGTGATTTCCTAAAATAGCAATTTTTTTATTTTGAGTCAAAATCTGGCTGCAGATGGTTTATCACGTTCAGGGTCAGGCAAGTGCCAGAGCTTTTCAACTCAACTCAACTCAACTCAACTCAACTCAACTCAACTCAACTCAACTCAAGCTTTATTGTCATTTTTTCAACTACACAGGATACTAAATGTACGAAATACCGTTACTACATATCATGGTGCATAGAGTGTGAAACAGTAAGAGTAACATTAAACATAAATAAATAAAAAGTAGACATTAGACATAGCAGAGTTAAGGTGCGATACATATGAGGTAGATGTGATATATATGAGATTGGATGTAAGAACAGAGTTAAGTAAAATATTTTCCTTGAAATGCCAGACATCCAGAACAGGATATACAGTGTGCACTTTACAGGACACCAGACCATGGTAGATCCTTATGTCAGCTGGTTCTGCTTCTGTTGCATCACTCATCATGTTTTCATACTGTAGGTCCCCTGTTGCTCCCAGGTCAGGGTTTCTAAACATTACTTGTACCTTCAAATTCTCACAACAGTTGAGAAATTTCTCCTGTATGGTTTAAAGGCTGCTTTAATAAAAAGACTAGTATGTTTATGATAGTATGAGGAACTTGGTGACAATGAGTTTAAATGGTGCTTCATTTGGAGTTATATTCAGTTGGAATAATAATAATATTAATAATAATCATCATCATCATCATCATCATCATCAATAATCATCATTATCTATCCATATAAATAATAATGGAATATTTCTGTGTCTAACCCAAATCCAGGCTTTGCTTTTTTGTAAAGTTCACACACACACACACACACACACACACACACACACACACACACACACACACACATACACTAAGTGTATGGAATTTCAAAATTTAATAAAAGCCTTGATATTGCATTCGGTTTTCACAGGATTTAACAAGACAGCTACATAATTAAACAATCAGACCAATACTTCTATAAAATAGCCCAACATTTCCTATCTGTCTATTTTTAAACACATTAGATATTTATACATTTGATATTTAGAACTCTTTTAACTGCCCACACACACACACACACACACACACACACACACACACACACACACACACACACACACACACACACAAACCTACATACAATTCTTTTATCACTGTTTTATTTTTTTCTTCAAAAAGATGTAAGCTGCTACAATACTGCTTGCAAAATTGCAATCAATAATACAAACAAAAATGTTTAAAATTGTCAGATACTACAGCTGCAGGCATGGGAAGTGCATCTAACCTGCACTTACACTTATTGATGATTTTCTTACAGTAAATTGAGACAAAAAATTTGCACTATGCACAAACAGTATATGTTATGAGTTGTTTATGTTTATAGTGTATACCACACCACTTAGTCCTTTACCAAACACCTAAAATATCTATTTATTACTACAGCTTTTATTTATATATTTACCAAGGTGTGAAGGAGCATTGAAAATGTAAAAGTGTGCAGAGAAATGTGAGACCGAGGGAAAAAGAGTTGCCAACCACAAATGTCCAGATTTAGCTTCTCAGCAAACATGCTGTATTTCTCAGAGAAAATGTCAAGTCTGCCTTAAATCCTCATATCAGATCATCTTTTTCATCAGCATTTTTAGATATTAGATTTTTCACTTTCTTTGTCTTTGTGTCTCTTGTGAGCATGTGCATTTGGTCCTTCCTTTCTGAGAGGCATCAGAACAGTCACCTCAATCTGCTCCAAATCCATTAGGTATGACCTGGTTTTAAAGGCAGGGACACAGAGACAAAGAGACAGAGGTAAACACATAAAGTTGCAGGGTTCCAGATCAATCAATAAAAGCAAAGGGGCATACAAACTGTGGCAGCCATGATGTCCCAAGCAAGCATAACTGTTTCCTTTAGCTTTTCTTCTGTGCTTGCTCTCACTATTGATCTGTATAGATACTGCAGACTCCCAGCATAAAGTCCTCTCTCTTTCTCTGTCTCATATGCACACTAGGGCTCTTTATCTAATCCTGTTAGTTTCACTTTGAGCATAAACCATAGATAAATATTTGTGCAAAAAATGTGCAAAATGATGTTCTTTTTTTTTTTTTTTGCTCTGAAGCAATGACTGCACTGGAGCAAGATTTCCAATACAGTCCTATACTAGCATGCTTTTAAAACAAACAAACAAAAAATCACAAATCGCCAAATCCACATGCACTGCACAAATGCCATGCACATCCACAAGGTATGATGCCACTCAGGAGACTGACTCACCAGACTCTATGCATATACTACCTATTGGAAAAACCAGCAACTACATCAAGTCTGTTTTTAAATACTGGTGATTTTTATTTTTTTAAGTGGAAAACTTACACCTAACGTTTTAATATATGAATAAACATTAGAAATTATCCAGACAAAAAATACTTAATTAAATTTTAATAAAGTTGTTGCTTAGGTATTAAAAAACTAACAAGTTTTAACCCGAGGAAGTAAATTTATGCGGTTTCCATGTAATATACAGTATTTTCATAAAGACATATCATGCATAATTAGTGCTATGTAGGTGGCCATTAAATGGATCAGAGGTAAAATATCAAGTGAATAAGCAATATATTAAATACCATCAGATTTTACTTGCAGCCCTGCCAGTTCATGCAAACTACTGAAATTAATATCAGTCTAATCTGCCTTTAGCTAAGTTAAATACAGCCATTTAACTGTTGCAAATTGGCAAAGACTTACCTAGCTATGATGTTTAATATTAATGTAGTTCATGTTGTCATTAACGGAAAAGAAAATCTCATTTTATGCAAGCGTTTGCTTACTACAGCAAACTTAAACATTTGACTAAAATCATATCAAGTTCAACACTGCAGTGTCTTATCCATATTTTTATCAACCTGGATAGCTGTATTGATAACTACATTGTATAGCACAAGAAAGTCACCACAGATGATGAAGTGATGTGATTGTAGATTGTAGGGGGATATAGCAGCTCGGTGGGTAAGACACTTTTGCTCAAATAGTGGACTTTTGTCACTGCAAGACCTTTTAACAAGGCACTCAAATGTTTAGTTCTATAAATGAGATCATTGTAAGTTGCTCTGGATATGGATGCCTGCCAATGCCATAAATGTTAACATCAGTATGTTAGTAGATTGTAGTAGAGTGTAGAGTCTTAAACTGGATTAATTTGGGTTTGGTTTTTGTTCAAATATTGTATTAATACTCAATTAAATTATAATACCTCAAAATAATACCTGAGCATAAAAAGTTCTCATTACTTAAATACAATAGACAAAACTTTGTAGACGCCTGATCAAATCATAAGTGCTTATCATAAGGTAACATCCAATTCCACATTTATTCCCTATTTGCTGTCATAAATGTCTGGGAATATATTCCACTAGATTAATAATTAATTTCCCTTTTTGCCACCTGGACTACAGAAAAAGGAATTATGTGAAAATGCTGTGTATATATATATATGTGTTATGGCAAATCAAATTCAATGAGTGTGGTTGACGTCAGAGCTCTACTGTATAGCAGGTCACTTCAGATCTTTTACTCTAAACCATGTAAACCATATCTTCATGGAGCTGGCTTTGAGCACAGGGACATTATCCTACTGAAATAGGTTTGGGTCTCCTATTTCAAATATAGGGAAGATGTAATGCGAACAAATCCAACGACATCCTATACAATTGTGAGCCTGCAATTTTGTGGTAACAGTTTGGGGAAGAACTTATGGTAGATGGAAGATCATATGCTGGAAATTTTAGGTGTCTCAATATTTTTGTCCATAATCTAATGTGTAGGATAGAGAGAGAACGAGAGAGAAAGAGAGAGAAAGAAGAGAGAGAGAGAGAGAGAGAGAGAGACAAAGAGAGAAAATAGTAGTTGTGTGAGTTTGTGATCAAGATGATGGGACAGGAGCTGCAGAGGGTTGTAAAATGTTACGAGTCACACTGTGACACTCGAACATATATAAGGTCCATAAAAGTGCTTAAGCATGCACGTTAATAGATTTGTACAAACTGCTTTTAGGGGTTCATAAATTAAATCCTGCTCTAGGAAATATATTACAGGACATTTAATGTAGGGAAATGGCCTTCTGATCTCACTTACCTTAGGCTAAGGACATGAAAAATAATAGTTATGAGATAATCCTGTGGAAATTTCTATTACGCTTATGACCTGAAGCCGGAAACCTCATTTAGCCTGAGCACGGGGACATATAAAGCAACTCACATGTCGTAAACTTGATATCGATCATCAGAGAGATGATTATACCTTAAAAGGCAAAAGAGATCATTTCTAATAATTTATGTCAGCATCTGCAGTGTTAAAAATACAGATAAGCAATTAAACAGCTATCAATACCCAAAGTAATCAGGTATTCTTGCTGTAATTAGCATAAAAATAACTTAATCAGTATTAATAAGACATTTCCTGTATTTACAGTTGCTCATCTGCACCTCTTTTTTATGCCACCATGATTATCTTCATTACAGCTGATCACTTCTTTTTGCAATGCCGTATCGTTCATGCTAATTCATCTTAGATTGGCATCATCAAAGCTAAAAATTAATTTTATCTTTATCTGCTCAAGGAGAGGTCTTTCATAGCCATCATCAACAACAGACACACGCAGTCCTGGTTATTGATAAATATAAATATTTGTATGTTAATGGTGTGTTTTCATGCAGAGGGCTAATTAGCGGTAGCGTACTGACATTATGCAGTGGGTAATAGCCCATGTCGAGAGCTCGGCTGGAAACCAAGATGAGAAAGGGAACGCTATTCACTGTCACACAGTGTGAAATTGCTTTAACCTTTCAGCATAAGGTCTTTTTTATAACCCACAAAGCCTGTTAGCGATGTCTGAGCAAAGGTTTTCACTCACTAGCCGTTTGTTACTGCAGTCAAGTGGACTCTTGACCTGGGTGGCTTTACCCCGATAGAGGAAAAAAAAAATGAAGTAATATTTACAATCAGTGTGATTTTTTTATTTTTTTTGTAATTGTCATAATCGTGACTAACAGCTGATTGTAGTCAATTTCAGCTTTTTCCTTTCCCAGCTTGGTTCTTTCATTTCTGTCCCATAACAAATGCATAATATCTGCTCTGTGTGAACCCGTGCTGCTTTTATTTATTTCTTGAGCAGTGATAAAATATCCATGGTGTTCACCAAATGCCTTGTGGCCTCAGGTTGAGCTGAAATTAGATATCTATAATTCAGTTCACACTTCAGTTGACAGCAACAGGCACAGTAAGTGTTCATGGGCACTATGTTAGAAGAAAGTAGATGTCTGGGGGTGCAAATTAACATTATAGGACATTATTATATGTTTGAATTTTTATAAATAAAAATAAAGATGACCATTCGTATCATGTACGAATTATTGTATGAAAATATATAAATTTATGAGCATATATTAACACGAGAGGTGCAAAAAAAAAGGTATGCAATTGCTACAGTACAATACTCTGCTGAATAAACTTGGAATTAAGCTTATAGGTCTGTACACAACCCCAGGAAGCTTCCAGTTTGGGCGACTGTCTGTTAGACTTGTCTTCACGAGTGCAGCCCCTTCAAGTTATTACATTTTGGCCTCCAATATAGCTTGGAGAACTCTTGACACACTCTCAGACCAATATTGTCAGTTATTGCACAAGGGAATGAGTGCCTACTCCATGGAAGGCTGGTGGAAAAAAGAGAAATAAACTATAAAACGATTACTGAGGATGTTAAGACAGAGAGCAAGTAGAAAAAGAAAAAAAATTGATTTATATACTCAGGAAACATTTTGTCTCAATGGAGAGATTGGTTTCGGATTTACAGCACACCTGGGAGAGGTGACAATGTTAAGTAAACAGTACGGTTAATAAATTAGAGTGAAAAAAATACACACAATTATACACTATATACCCTACAATGCACAAATGGCAAACTATGAATGTTTTATGTGAATACATGAATAACGGTTCAGTTCAACATGAAATTACACGTAAAATCTAAGTATTGCATCATATGGAAAATAAGTGATTTTGTGTTATTTACATAATAAATTATGACAAATCGCATGGAAATATAATCAAGTAACCATGTGCTTTAAAAAATTATATCAGTGTCAATTAATAACGCATGAACTTATAAAATAAAAGGTGCACAACATCAGAAAACAAAATCTGTGACAGCAAATCACATGTGAAAGTAAGTGAATCATAAAACCGTGACAAATCACATCGTAAAGTAAAATAGATCGTATGAGACGTTTACATGTGAAAGTAAAGGAGTCACATGATAAAATCACTCATAAAAATAAGTCAATCGTGCTGTAATTACATGATAAATGAATCGAGTGATAAAATCACAAGTGTGTGAATATAAATCGAAGTAAATCACCGTCATATGATGTCCATTACATGAGAAAACAAATGTGACAACATATCAAATTTGAAATGAAGTGACCCGTTAATACACAATGTAATTAATGAATACTGTGGAGGGAAACATCACATTACCTATGTCAAAAACAACATCATATTAACACTGTGCTTCATGTGATATATATTTAAGTGTAGTGATCAAGTGTATGATGACATGACTATAGTAAAATGATGGACATTTGAATTGAAGGCAGGACAAGAATGTACAGCAGGATGTAATTGATGTGTTTAATTTATTAGGTTCAGGTGGTCTAGTGGTTAGAATGTGGTGCTCTAAACGCTGTGGCCTGGGTTTGATCCCCGGCCAAGGAACCAACCCCAGCCATTAGGGTTGCGCAAGCCTTAGTGCCGGTCCCAAGCCGGGATAAATGGGGAGGGTTGCGTTAGGAAGGGCATCCAGCGTAAAAACATGTGCCAAATCAAACATCCGGATGATCCGCTGTGGCGCCCCCTAATGGGAGAAGCCGAAAGAAAGATCATATACATATATCTAAAGTAAGGCCTACCACGGTTTTAAATAATGCTTCATTTAAAAATAGTTAAATAAAGAAATAGGAGGACAAAGAATAATCTGTTAACTATTATATTTCTGTAATCCATCATAACAGGACCGAAAGTAAGAAAGGTCATTAGATCAGTTCAGGGATGAACTGATACTCGAGGTAGACATGTGTGTGTGAATGTGTGTGTGTGTGTGTGTGTGTGTGTGTGTGAGAGAGAAGTAGAGAAAATTGAGTAGGGTAGGGGTGGCTGAATGATCAATAGTGAGGCAATCATGGAGTGTTTTTTCGAGGTGTAGCACTTCTGACCTTGAGAGGATAGATGCTACACTGAAGGCCTGAGAGAGAAAGACTAGTGATGATTTTATCTACATGGTGGTTCAAGGGAGAGATCGTTCAAAAGTTCTGAAGCAAAAGAAACACCAAGTGAGGATAGATGTGGAGCACTTTGTAAACCTGAAATCCTGTCTTGCTCCTTTTTTAACCTTAGTGTTAAACACAAGCTCACATCAGGTGCACAAGAGAATTCCTGACCATTCAGCCATAAAAAAAAAGTTTAAACCAGGACAATACTTTAAAGGTGTTTTTTTTCACGGTTTGATATAAACATGGTATATGTGGTATCCCAGGATAATATTAGTGGAAATCAAATGATTTTACTGCATCTTAACACTGCTGTCATAGGATAGCAGGAGACATGTCCATCTGGATAATATTGCTAGCCAGCTATCTTATAGTTTGCTGTTTTAAATAGTTAATACATATAACTGTGTTGTTGAATTCTAACAACTTTTCATTCAAATGGATTGTGGATTCTAGGACTAAAAATGTATTGTGCCTGCAATCGAGTACTGCAGCTAACAGGAAACATCATTCGCAAACAGTTACCTCCAGCCAAAACAAAACTTGAACAAAACAATCAGGAAGAGATACCGAAATAATACATTTTTATTCGAGAAGTGTATTAAAGGTCAAGTTCTTCACTATTCATTTTTAAAATCATAAAACTGTGCTACACAATATCTTCCAAAACATTCACACCAGCAGCTGTATTTTTTCTTCTCTCTTTAGTCAGTCAATGCAGTCTGTCTTTATAATGCCCCTCTCATGTAATCAGTGTCTATGAAAGCTTTATATTTTGTCAGTCTCGTCTGTTATATCAATATCTCTTTCTTCCTCTTCCTTCACACAGCTACTCCTGCTATTGTGGTGTTATCTCTATTATTCTGTTCCATTGCTTCATCACAAGCAATTAAACCGTAATCACTCGGTGACGTGCTTAAATATCGGTCTGATCTACAGCCATTATTTGTAATCCTATAGAGCGGAGCAGCCCTCAGTCATTGTGCCGTTCCAGAATGATAGATCACGAGTCACAACAGCGACCTTAATCCTGTGCTTTTTCAGTCACGGATAATTTGAGACGCCTTCTATAATTTCGCGAGAAAACCTGACAACATGAAAGAATTTTCTTTGTTTTTGGGTTTTTGGTGTGGGTTTTTTCTTTTTCATTCCCTGTGTCTTCCCTTGTCATGCTTTGATTTCAGTCAAAGCCGAGAAGAGGATGTAGAGAAAAAAAAAAAAAAGCTACTCTGAAACCTAAGCCTTGGTGTAATGATTTTTAACAAGAATGTTCTAAAAATACCAACAAGGAAAAGAGACAAAAGCACAAAGACCCCAGTGCACAGAAACCACAAAACATCTCACAGACAAGGCAAAGAATGTCCCGTAGCATATCAGTGAGCATTCCATTCACAGTACACATTAATTAAGTTTGTACTTAATAGGCAAAGCAATTAAATCCAAAAAATCTGTAACTCATTATTGTATCCCAAAAGAAAATTAGAAAAGGCAGCTCTTTAATATCTTTATATCCACTTTTAGAGGAAGGAAAGAAAAATAGAGTGAAGTTTTCTTCCTGTCAGAACAGAAAAACCCATAATCTCATGTGTTTCCCGTCGGGTTTCAGTCCCACACCGTGTGCAGATTTATCAAGATGATCACCTGATCAAATAGTAGAGCTTAAAAATAGCTTTTTTTTGTTTAGGTCAGCAAAATTCTACATTATGAATATTCAAATTGTTTTACATATGTTATTTTATAGTTGATTTGTTGATTCTCACTTGGATTACTTTCAGAATATATGACATTTCAGTAGAGATTTGATATATTTGTGTAAATTGTATTGTACTTCATACCCGATGTGCAACAGTCCAGGTTTCAAACTGTAACAACCAGGACATCATTACTAAAAAGCCCTGCAATGACTTTGTCTCCTGTGTAATAGCACCTGGCAAGGGCCAGAAAGGCATTGAGGTTAACTATGAGTTCACCAGCTCCAACATCTTTATGTGTTTAAGATAGAATAAAATGAAGTATTTGAAAGAGATGAAGCCAATTTCAGCTACGCCATTTACCCGAGCTCTGCCACCCCTGAGGAGAGATATTGGTTATTGAGCTCAATGCTAGGAGAGTAATCATGACTCTCTTTAGAAAAGATTTAGCAGAAAAGCTACGGGATTTTTTCATTAGTGCACTGTAATGCCAATGAATAGAATAAAGAAAGCCATTTCAGAATGTCTCAGTGATGGTTGTTAATTGGTTGCAATCCCACTTTTTTTCATACCAGTACAATATTTTATCAAGCTTTTGACTGAAGGATATAATAGAAGGTGTGTTTCAAAAACTGGAAGGTTGGTCATCAGGTCAGAAGGAGACATATCTAATGTATGATGTGTGTGTGTGTGTGTGTGTGTGTGTGGTATGAGTTGCTAGAAATTCTTCACCACTACTTTCTAGCATTACAGATTTCATCCTTTTGAAATAAGAGCCTGATTTACTCAGAAATTCAGACCTGAAATATTTTCTTTGTTTTTGCAGATGGTCATGAAATTCTAAGAGGTTTACAAGCACATTAACTGTAAGACATTCTAGTTATTATTTATATAAAAAAAACATAATTTCAGTTATTTTGATTGTGTATTGAGATTGTCACTTATTTCAGTCATTAGTGTTTACACATAAATGTGTGAAAAACAACATCCAGAGAGCAAAAGACTTGAGTGGTGGAAAAAGGTGAAAGAGGTGACTGGTCTGAGCTGACAGGAACACTGTATTAATTTAAATAACAACCCGTCATGACTGTAGTGCACAGAAAAGCATCTCAAAATACACAACATGAGCAAACTAGTCTACAACATCTGCTCATGGGAATATGTAATAATGAGAGCATAATACAACAAATGAAAGCTTGATTCCATTTTATTTATTTGCTAAGAAGAAAAAAATTCTGTTCCTCTATATTAAAGAAATACTTACATGTACTGTATTCACAGTCATTTTATATTTGATATGATTGCTACTCTAGATGATCTCAAATAGAGAACAATGAAGAAAAGGCTCCTGTGAATTGCAAGGCTATGAATGTTAGACTTTCACAAGCTGAGCATACACTTCTTGGAATTCTTTCTCAGATTATACCTACCTAGGCTTATTGAATAATTTAGCCTTAAACAGTGTGCTTTTCAATTGACGTGTGCATTCAGTTATGTATCATATTTCAAAGTCTCTCCTTTGAATTGATTAGTCTGCACCAAAAACCCCTTCAATACTGGAATCGAAAGTTATAATACGCCCGGTGCTATTTTCACAACCAGGAGAGGGGGAAGTGGTAGTTACCTTAAAGTAAAATGCCAGGAAAAAAAGTCTGGAGGTGGGAAAGAGCGTAGTTATTATAAAAACGTATTGTATTATTGTAATATTGTATTAGGATTTTTCTTGCAGAAATTCTTAGGCTTTACTCTAGTTTCCCACTACTGAAGCAAAAAACATGACAGATTAAATCAAAACCAAATGATACTAAAAAAAACCCAACACAATTGAAAACTCAGATCTGATGATAGATTTTACATTCTGCCCAGCATGAGTATATCTCCTCATGCTTAATGTAGTCTCTTAAAGTGACACATCGGATGGAAAGCTTCTACTTGTAAGGCGTATTATATATCACATGGCAAATTCATCTGCACAGCAGTGAAGTGAACTCAGTGTGAGGGGATTTAAATGCTTGCTGGACTGTGCATTTTAGCAGTATGTCATGTAAGAGACATTCAACATAAAAAGGGAAATAATAGAACGTATTACTGTTAGGGATCAATGGTTGAAAATGGGACTGCACCCTTATTAAGAGAGCATGAGCTGAAATCAGACTGCCAGCTGATTGAACACAGTTCAAGCCTCGACCATTTTTCAAGCTCTTTTTTGCAAAACTGCCAAAATAAAATCCTCATGCTATGTTGGACTCTCTGCTTGAAGTTTCCTAGACATAATATTTCTGATTTGGCAAGAAAAGTGGACAGCCTGTAAAAAGTTTTACCATTGCTTGCCTTTATAACATCAGGGCTGGATTAGAATTTTTTCTAAGTGGATCTTCATTTATGTCTTCAAAAAAGATGTTAAAGGTACCTAAATTTATTAGTTTCATTAATCCATTTTTTTTCTATTTTGCTGTATATATTTAGTTAGGTTAACTTACACTTTTCGCGTCCCTGAACACCCAATTTTGCATGTGATCAACTATAAACTACAGGTGTTTAATAGATGTTGTCTGTTGGATTGGGCCAGCTCCAGCTGTTCGCCACCTCATGAAGTTTTCAAACCTTAAAAACTAGGATACCAAACCTGTGAAGATACTGAGGCATGTAATAATTGTCCCAGCTCCAGTTACCAACGTTGGACTTTAAGAATAAACAACCTCTATGTTAGGACCTTTCGGTTTGGCGGCACGCACTTTCGGGCATCTTGCTGTTTTTCCGACCCACCCGGTATAAAGGGCATTAAGACTTTAGCTCAGAGCCAGATTATTTTACCGGCTTCCTAGACCCATAGATTATATTTGCCACACTGACTGTTATGGTTTCAGGTTTCTGTTTTTGATTCTGATTCTGTTCCTTTTCCTGTTCTCCCTTTACCTTGTTTGGTGTTTTTGTTTTTGCTGTGCCTTTGCTTTTCTTCTTTGGATATTGGATTGTTTGTTGGAATCTGATTTTTTTTTTTTTTTTCGTCTCTTGGCTCTCACATTTTTGGACTGGTTTTCGGTTTGTATTTCTGCTTTGCCCTTTATTGGTCTTCATTAAAACCTTTTTTTTTTATCATACACCTGCTTGGATCCTGCATTTGGGTCCTCGCTCACCCAGTCTACTTCCTGACACTCTTAATCATTACTCAAAATTAGACTCTACATATGCTGTTTCTCCATCATTGAACCTTTAAAGGCTCTGGCATGGAGGAATTTGTGTTGAATCTGTAATGATCTCAGATGTTCAGCTAATTTTAAAGTTGCTCAGAAGCACCTGGTTCCAGAACTCCAACTGACTGTATAAGACTGTACAAAGTACATTACTGTATAAAGTACATTGTTTGTAATGTTTTAATGATTTATAACCACACTCTTGGTGTCACCTAATTGAGGGTGAGTTCCACTTTTGTGTCTGGTTCCTCTCAATATTTCCTTATGATACCATCTGAGGAAGTTTTTCCTTGTCACAGTCACCACAGGCTTGTTCATCAGGAATAAATGCACATACATTTGAATATTAGGAAACTTTGTTCTATCATTCACACATTCTGTAAAGCTGCTTTGAGACAACGTCCATTGTTAAAAGCAGTATAGAAACTTGAATAGAATTGAGCATTTAACAAATAATACAGGAGCTCAGAAAATATATACCTTTGGTTTGTTTTGGTTTGATTTTAGGTTTATCTGTGAATACTGCATTTGTCGTTAAAAGATCAACCAAAATGAAGGTCAGCAAGCTCTAGGGGAGAAAAACAAACTACTCTGAAGCTGATAAAAGAAGAAAAATGTAGGTGTACCAACAACCATTCAAGTAAGACGTCAAGAGCAGAACTATAAATCCACTAATCAGCAGGAAAAATCGGAATGCCAAACTGAATATTACAAAGAAATACACAGATGAGCCACACAAGTCCTAAAACATTTCACTTTATGGCATTTGGCAAATGCCCTTAAGCAAGTCATCAATAATGCTGGATCATTAGGGCACAGACTAAGAATACTATCAGTCTAAAACTCTTTTGGAAGAGTAACCTTTACCAAAATTATAAAAAAAAGGCCAGAGTCTGGAGAAAAAAAGTATCTGATTATGATCCAAAACCTGCAAGCTTATCTGTGATCATGTCAGAAATATATAATCAAATACAGGTATCATGTGTTATATAAATGAGTTGACGTTAAGATCTGTTTCAATATATATGTTCAGCAAAAAATTGTGTGATCTGCCACCAAAGGTGTCATGTTTTTATTTTCTGGACATAATATCGGGAATGTAAAGCTGGCAAATTGATGTGCCTAAACGTATTTAGAGTATATTTAAATAAACACACTGTTCTAATACTAGATAATCTTTAAGCAAGCAGAGAAGAGTCATTATAATGACTTAATGCTGCAGTGTTCCTGTAGGGGTAAAGTCTGATTTCATATGAACACGAACACACACACACACACACACACACACACACACACACACACAGAAATCACATAGGGAAAACAATTTAAATATGAAATTAAAAACTTTACACAAACTTTAGATAAAATATTGCACTAAAACTGGTTTGAATATTTTATTATATTGAATCAGTGCTTCATTCAATAAATATTCATCAGTGTTTACCATTTAAAAGTGTACCATATGTCTAGAGTCTTTTGCTATTCAATCGTGTTTGATAAACACTCTGGAAAACACTTGTGTTGATTATAAAGAGCATCTGGAAAATGCTGTGTCTTCGATTATTTGGAGCCCTCTAAAATGGCCTGGTGTCTAGAGTGTGCATATGTGCATGTGTGCGTGTGTGCGTGTGTGTGTGTGTGTTTGTGTGTGCATGTGTACATCATCTCCTCCCTCTCGGCTCACTGAGCACTACCTGCCCCATCTGCTCCCCACACCTGAGGCTGTCCACCTGACAGCTAATTAATAAGCTGGTTACAAGCAGAGGGGGCAGACATATGCCATTCTAATGGCTCCCTCCTCTTCTGTTCGTCTTGACCGACCAAACACCCTCACACATGGCACCATCGATGCTACACACCGTGCACTACACAGAAACACTGAGACAAGAGTCCACACTCCACCAGTCAAGGGGGAAGCATGTGATGGATTAGCTCTATTAAGAACATATGGCTTTTTAGACGATAGAGAGACGTACAATAGGGACTAATTACAATATCATCGCCGTCATTCCAGCAGTTTTACAGGTGTTTTTTTCAGGGCTTAATGTAAAGTATAAATCTATATTGAGAAAAGTTCATAAAATGATATGTATACTGTTTGACGCATACTGACATAAAAATATAAATACAGTTTATCGATTTTTGTAATGAAAAAAGTGATTTTAATTCATTTAAACAGTTTGGCTTAAAAACACAAAACATAGAGACAAAGAATAAAAACAGTAAGAGAACGAATAACATTTTTTAAAAAAGGTTAATCTTGAATTTATATCGGCAAATTAGTCAAATTTTTCTTACATTGTATGTATATAATCAAGTGAGAGACATTTAATAAATAAACAAAATAAAATAAGCATTATCTTTTATTGTAGAGTAGCGTGCTAAAATATAAACAGTATAAACTAATATAAACTGCTACAATGCCTTAGTGCTACAATTAGCCATGATCAGTTTCACATTCAAGAGTCCAGCAGTGAACAGTTAAATCTTGAATGTGGTTCCTCTGAAGATTTTCTCCTCAGATAGATAGATAGATAGATAGATAGATAGATAGATAGATAGATAGATAGAT
>MU551624.1:49800-59800 GCA_024362625.1 Silurus asotus
CCCCCTCCCCATTATCTCTATTATCCTATTTTCTATCTGTGTAAGCAGTGGCTTTGTGTATGTGTCTGCCTTTTTCTTCACCTTGAGGAAAGACAGAGGAGATACTTGCACACTATGTTTGTACACCAGCTTACACATAGTTTAACACTGGAATAAATATTATTATAAAATGTAAGGTTCAAGTGTTATTTATGAAATTAGGCTAATTAATTAATTAATTATTATATATTAATAACTGTCTTTTGTATATGTATGTAAAATGCTACTGGTAATACAGTATATAGCAAAGATGCCCTTCAATACATCAGCCTGGGAGTATCTAGCTGCAAGTACAGATGGTGGTGGTAGCATGCGCATGGTTTTCAATCTCAGATGTTCAAAATAGGACCATTTGATGTTTTCTTTTTATACAGAATTCGCTTGTTTTCTTCATTTACAGGTTATGAGATTGTGCTACGAGAAGCTCTTCCTGTGTTTATGGCGATAGTTTAGAGACAGAAAATAACATTAATTAGCAGTAACAGTTTTTAATTAAGAAGGAAAATAGATTATTCACAAGATATTATACACAACTGTGGCCTCGTTGGAACACGCTTTTTTTTTTTTTTCAGGTCTAGCAGACTGTCACTTCTAAACTTGGTCTAGTCTGAGGATTACACTTGCTATATGCACAGGGAGAGGGAGAGAGAGAGAGAGAGAGAGAGAGAGAGAGAGAGAGAGAGAGAGAGAGAGAGAGAGAATAGAGAATTCCTGAATAGTCATATACACATAATTATTAATTAATAATCACAATGGAATTTTTAAAAAGGCACAAACATCTTAAGGCAATATCGTTTTTTATTCTATTTAAATTTCAGTCATATGTTATGAATGTAAAATCTTACAAAGTACTCCTACACACATCCATGCATATGCACGCATGCCGACTATCTTGTGTCCTCCTGAGATCTTTTGCCAGTTGGGAGGTGCTCCTTGCTTACCTCTCTGAACTTAGCCTCTGACTGTGTGAGAATTCCCTCCTGACTCCTGATTGTTTGCAGAAAAATCTTGATGCATTTCAGCTGTTTTTGCTAATGTCACTAGACATCTTTTTCATATAGTAATGGCTCAGGATTTTGAACAGATCAGCAAATAACAGCAGTTATCTGATCAATGATATAATTTGATAGGGCTTGCTTCTTTCTTCATTCAGCTGATTTATTTATTTATCCGTTCATTTTAAGCAGATTTATCTAACCCCATATGGCTGGCATTGTTGCATTGTTCTTGGCAGACGCAATGCTGTATTATCTGTTCATATTTAATGTCGCACTTGTACTTTGCAGCAAAGACCCAGTAATGGCAGTAATAAATATGAGTTCTCTTAGTCAAAAGAAAATGAGCTACACGCACGCACGCACGCACAGACCAAGCATACAAAATCGTGAATTATGAACTAACAGAATTCTCGCCAGTGAAATAATATGTAAATCCTTTTGTCCTCAAATCCATGAGAAATCAGATGGGAGCCGGCGAGAAGCAAATCTGTCAGTCTCTGATCCATGGGTTTAGCCTAAAGATGAAAGAAAGAGATGAACAAAAAGAAAAAGGGCTGTGGGAAAATTCCCTAGTATATCTGCGACTGTAATGTCTCCTAACCCTTTACTAGAGAGTAACATGCTACAATTGTTACTCATTCATAACATGTATAATATTCACGTTCTCTTTCTTCCATACCCTGTACAGCAAAGGTAATATCTTATGCAGGATGTATTCTCAATCGCTGAGTTCATTATTCATAACTGTTTTTGCGATATGTATTTTTTTTAATTGTAACGAAGAACTCTTTGGTAATAGGTTGTAATAAATTGGATCTTAGTGCTAATTAACTTGCTCGTGTTCGCTAATTAGAGAGCAGAATAAAGGTATCGAATGAGGTCGTGTCAGCGCTGCAGATGAAGCACTTGTAGTAATTCTTTAAAAATATTAAAATCATGACCTTAATGCTTGCATATAGTCCGTAAACAAAGCAATTTTTTGCTGAGTTGAAGAAGAGACTGAAAAGATCACAGTGCCTTATGGGTAAATTCTGATACATACAGTACTGGTCTACAGTACACTGATGACTCAATATCTCCTGCCTCGAAGCAGTCTTCTAACAACCTTCACTTCAGCTATTAAATTATTGGAACAGTCCTTAAAACAGAGACAAGGATCCCTCCGAGGAGAAACTGTGTTGCGGAAGTGGATGGGTATTAGAGCAGGGCCAAGGTGATGCTGTATCTATAGTGCATCTGCTCTGTGTAAGGAATATCAATCATAATTTCACTCTCGATGCGTTTTAGCTCTTTCAGTTTATTCGCTGGTGTCTAATCCTTGATCGTTATTCTCACATGTGTCTCATTATTAGGCTAGTTTTAATTCTCATCTGTGATATGGTTTGCTCATTAGGGACTGAAATAAATCTACATCCAGATCTCTGGGTATTTATGATATCAGAATCACTTAAACTACCTTCTGTTTTGTTTTGCATTGCGGCTATAAAGCCATTCTGTAGACATTGTAAAGAAATTGAGTGCAAGGACGTGCAGAATGGGCAAATTATAAAAATATGTATAATAATAACTTTTCTTTTTTTATTCATTATAGGCGTTTTGATATGGCAGATCAGGGTGTGTGTTGGCGGAGGGTTATGGGTCGGGGAGGTCCTACAAAACTGGCTGGTTTGTATGAGTGAAATGTCTTACATTAAACAAAACACAATCATGAAAGAGTTAACTATTATCCCCAACACACACACACACACACACACACACACGCACGTCCTCTGTCCTGACCCACTAAAGAACGTTAGGAATAACCTACAGTACGCATCGACTATTCTTCCTTCACGACCTTTAACTAAATGTCATAACATAGCTGAGTTATTGATATTTTGCTGCATTTCTCCTTCAAACATCCTTCCACTTCTGCTAGTTCATCAATCTGAGTATGATCTAGAAATCAGGTGGGTTTGTCATGTCAACTTCATCAATTATGAATGCTGCATTATTTTTTTAAATTCTAACCCTTGGGAAAATCAGTGCACATATTTTTTTTATATTATACAACAAAGCTGTAAATAATAAACATCGATAAGTGAATTTTACAATGACGTTACGCCTATATATTACCATTAGAACGATTTACATCATGCATTAATGCCTGCACGATTTATTGGCAAAAAATAAACACGGGAGGTAATTTTGTTTCTGTTTTATTGACTGAATTCACCTTACTGGACACGATGCTGCTATAACTTAATAAATAACTTAGGATTTGATTATGGTTTTGCTTGTTGTGAATCAGCAGCAACATTAATGTAAAAGCAATTACAATTTAGCTGCTTTTAAATATATGTTCTGGGGAAAAAAGTTAATTAAATAAGTAAAGAAGGGAATATTTATACTCTTAGACACTCAAATGAATATAGAATATGAGGCATATTATGGAACATGTTAGCCAAAGACAGACTGATTTATATTTGCTTACAAGTGCTACATTTATTTATTTATTTAATTAATTATTTTACCTCAGACATGGGTTCTTTTTAGATATTGACTTAACCAAGGCTCTTCCGCTGTCTAGTGTGTTAGAACTCTTTAATGGATTTATACTTATTGATAACGTCAATTACTTCACCATTGTTTTAAACATTTTACGCCTTGTTTAAGCCCTTTGGGGTTCGCCTTCCTAGTTCCTGCTTGGTCCAAGATGCTATTCAGGGTAGGTTTAAAATGCGAATTGATTAGCATTGATTACTGTGGACTTCTTACTGACTTTCTATCTGCCGTGTTTGTCCGTCTCTGTCTCTGTTTCTCATTCAATGCTACACACTTGTTGTGGCGATTGGTTGTGTGAGCAAAGATTGAGAAAAGCTTAAAGCTAAATGGTTCAGCTGCAACCACATATTCGGACAACAACCATTTGGGGATTGTTTACTGCTGCACTCTCATTCTGTCAGAACTTTTATGCTTATAATCAAATTATAAAAGTTAAGGAATTTAATTGAGTTAGATAAAGATTGATAGAACCTGTCATAGGCGCTGAGTTGGATCCATAGGGGTGGGTTTGAAGCCTTCTAGCCAATTTTTCTTGACGTCTCAAGTATTCTGTGAGAATCCCATTTGTCATACACGTATTCGCAAAAAAGGTATAACTTTCTGGCACATACAATGTGGTATTCGAAAGTTTCGAGGCTGGCTCTGTTTACTAGACAGTACTTTATTTATCTTCATGTACACACTTTCACATTCAGAATAGTCCCCTTGCACAGCTCAGCATCTTATTCATTTTTATCACCACATTATCTGTGTAAAGCTGCTTTGAGACAATGTTCATTGTTAAAAGCGCTATACAAATAAAAATGAATCGAATTTAATTTATTTCAATACAGCGCTCCCAGTGTTGTTGCCACTTCTAAAATATGCCCTGGAAGTCTTCTTTTTTCATCGATCTCCGCTATGGTGTCAAAACTGCGGCCTTTGAGCTGGATCTTCATCTTCGGGAAGATAAGGTCCACAGGAGCCAAATCTAGGAGTTGGGTGGGAGCGGAGGTGAGATCATTTGGATTGTTGTCCAACATCTGGCACAAGTTGTTGACTTTTCAGAGGTTTGAGCTCGTTAAAGGTCTTCCTGATCTCTCGTCTTCTTCCGGTGATGTTCTTTCCCTCTTGAAGTGCGCATGCCACTCAAAGCACCTCTATTGTCAAACGACTTTGTGCCAGATTTGCACAGATTCACTCAAAATGTAACGTTTGCTCTTTGTTCTAAATTTATGATAAAATCGAGACGTGGTAACGTCCGTGGTCAAAATAGCACCAGTTAGCACCACTAGCCTCGAAACTTTTTATACCATCTCGTATAGGTGTGACTGACAGGTGACTTGATGGGTGCATTGAAGGACACACCCATTTTAGGCCAGAGAACTGCTTTGTAGCTGATCAGATGTAGTGGGAGCAGGGAAACACTCATTTGTGCAGGACAGGTTTACTCCCAGGATCAAGGATGACAAAGATGTTTTCTTACGAGTTTTCGAACGAATTTCACAGCGTGAACGACCGTTTAACATACCACTTTGCCCGTTCCCTAAATTCGGGCGAACGCAGCACTTTACCTGTGTAACTTGATGCAGCGGGGACGTCGATGTCGGTTTGGCAAGCCAACAGTGCTCTGTTAAAGCCAGACGTTAAATACCCGTGAAACCGATCAATTCTGAAGCCGATTGATTCACGTTCGGCCGATTAAGGAAAATAAACAATGTCAGCCGTTAATCGCTGTCCGATGAAAGAGAGAGAGAGAGAGAGAGAGAGAGAGAGAGAGAGAGAGAGAGAAAGACAGAGAGAGAAGATAGTGTTTGATTTGGTGAACAAAAATTAGTTTTAACAATAACTTTTTTTGCAATATATGTTCGTAAAGATGTTTTGCTCATTTATTTGTTCATGAGATACAAAGAGACAGAAAGAGATACACGTAAAGAAAGATACAGAAAGACACAAAAATATACTGTATATATATGAAGAGAGTGAAACGGAGAGACATAAAAAAGAGGAGAAATGTATAGAAATAGATGTACAGTGAATAAATATAAAGGCTAAAGCACTAAAATTATGTGTAGACACTGTTGAAAAGGTACATGTAGAATTTTATGAGGGTATGGCATACTGTAAATTATGTATAGATAATAGAAATATTAGACAGGATGTATACTGAGGTAAATATAGATACATAAATAAAATAGTAGTGAGATGTGTAGAGAATGAGGGGAATATAATACAATATGTACATTGTATATTCAACTGTATACAGTGTTTATGCAGTGATCTAACGGTGTAGTGTAGAGTTCAGTAGTGTGATAGTGGATGGAAAAAAGCTGCCCCTGAACCTGCTGGTTCTGGTGCGTATGTTCCTGTGTCTCCTTCTTGATGGAAGGAGCTCAAACAGATTGTGACTGGGATATGAAGAGTCTTTGAGGAAGTTGTGAGCTCTGCGCAGACGTCAGCTGTGGTGAAAGTGCGGTTTTGACCACTCTTTGCAGGGCTTTGTGTCCACACACAGAGGAGACTCCATACCATACTGTGATAAAGGTTGGTCTGGATGCTCTCAATGGTGCAGTAGTGAAAACTCATTAGAATCCAGGGACAGAAGAGCTTTCTTTAGACTCGTGTTCTGGTGCCAGGACAGGTCCTTAAAGATGTGAACTTCCAAGAACTTAAAGGTGGAGACCCTCTATACCACAGATACATTGATGTAGACTGGAAAGTGTCTCCTCTTTAGTCTTCATCGCGTTGAAGGACAGGTTGTTGGTGGCACACTATGTTGTCAGGCTTCAGATCTCTTCCCTTGTAGGACGATTCGTCAACGTTGCTGATCTGGCTGACCACGGTGGATCTGCATACTAGATAAAGGATGCAGAGGAGCACAGTCATGGGTGAACAGAGAGTGAGTAGCGGGCTCAAAGCACAGCCCTGTGGAATACCAGTGTTTACAATGAGGGTTGAGGATACCTGTTTGCCCAACCTAACAGACTGAGGTCTGTTGGTGAGAAAGTCCAGAAACCATCTGCAAGTGAAGGTGCATATACCCAGGAAATTGAGCTTAGTGATCAGTACAATGGGGATGACTGTATTTCACGCAGATCTAAAGTCAATGAAGAACATTTTAATGTAGGCGTTGTTTATATCCAGGTGGGTGAGGGCTGAATGAAGAGCCGTGGAAACTGCATCCTCTGTCGACCTGTTTGGGGCGATAGGCAGACTGATGTCGGTCCAGTGTTGATGGTAGGCCCACAGTTTATCTTTAGGGATGTAGAAACCATGGTTTGGGATAGTGACAGGTTAAAAATGTCAGTCCACTCTGCTAAATGCTGAACAGACGTCCGTTGTTGAGAGTGTCAATGGACTATAAACAAGAGTAGAGTCAGCGATTGAGGTCAAATGACCTATGCCTCGATTGAAACAAGCAAAAAAAGTGATTGAGTTTGGTAGAAAAGCTCTGCTTCCTGTAGAGAGATGTAGAGAGAAGAGACGTACGAGGTGTCAAATTGAGACTAGGTTTGTAACACGTCACAGGTACAACCGACCTTCATAAGTCAGTGTGCCAAAAGACGTGAATTATGCTATTACCATGTCTGCTATTTCATCATGGACAGCAAGTTAGAACAAAGAGCAGAAATGAAATTTTGCATGATAAATGAAGAGGACAGAGTTTACAGTAGATTAGAGTAGAGATACACAGGGAGACACAATAAGAGGAGAAACATATATAGAGAGAGGGGCATGAGAGATTATGGAGAAAAGGAGACAGAAAGAGAAGTGAGACAATGTGAGATACAAAAAGAGAAAGACATACAGAGAGAGGTACAGTTAGATATAAACACAAAAAGAGAGTGGTGGAGAGAACGTAAGAGGCAGAGGTGAGACATACAGACAGAGAGACAGACAAAGAAACAAAAAGAGACACAACAAGTAAGAACAGAAGAGAAGGGAGACATACTGACAGAGCGATACAAACACTGAAAAAGAGATATAGAGAGAGAAAGAGGAAGAGGTGAGACATTCAGACAGAGGGGGAAACGTAAAGAGAGACAAAACGAGTAAGAAAGGAAGAAAGGAGAGGCATGCAGTAAGAGATACAATCACAGAAAGCGAGAGAGAGAGAGAGAGAGAGAGAGAGAGAGAGAGAGGCTCCGGCCATCAAGCGGCTCGTTAGGGGAAATGCAGGTGCACGCTCTCTCTCTCTCTCTCTCTCTCTCTCTCTCTCTCTCTCTCTCTCTCTCTCTCTCTCTCTTTTTTTTTCTCTCTTTCTCTCTCTCTCTCTCTCTAGCCTGCGCGCGCGCTGTCCCTCTATCTCGCGCGTGCTCTCTCTTTCTCTCTCTCTCTCGCGCGCGCGCAGAGTTCTCGCGCTCTCCAACGGTCACCGGGCTGCGTAACGGCGGCACGCGCTTCGCATTTCTTCACATCTTTCGTTTTGAATGGAAAAAAAGAAAAAAAAGAAATAAACAACATTGAAAGAGACCGCACACACACACACACACACACACAACACACACACACACTGACACACTCACTGACACACACACTCTTTTACTTTTCTCATTTCCGGTCCGGTTTGAGATCAGACGGAGACAGAGAGAGACAGAAAGGAAAGCGCAGGTATCCTCCGGGACTCTCTTGTCTTTTCCTCGGTGTACCGGCAATCCACTTTTTTTTTTTCTTCTCCTCCTCTGATGTTGTGTCCCCCTTGTTTCAGGCTACTGCTAGAGCTGTGTGTTTTTGGACTAAATAAAGGTTAATCCTCGCTGTTTCGGGCTGAGAGTGAAGAAAGATAAGACTCCTCTGGATTTTCTCTCGGATTGTTTTTATTCTCTTTTCCCTTCCTGAGCTTTTGGGTAAGTGCAGTCCCATTACTGCTTTTCAATTCTATGACATGTATCTAAGATATTATATTTGTTTTTGTTTTTGTTTTTCTTATCATTGAATTTCAGTTCCCAAGGATTTGCAGGCTTCTTTCAGGATATGTAGTAAGTAAAACCTTTCATTTCTTTGCCTGCTTCATTTTTGAGCACTTGACCAGGCATTGTTGTTGTTGTTGTTGTTATTGTTGTTGTAAACACTAAAGTCAGACCTGAATGGCAATTAGGCATGCTGGGAAACTTATGGATGGATGAAAGGAAACTGGTTTCAGCATCAGGTAGATCTTTGCATATTTTGGTGGAGCTACTGGTTGAAGACCTGCGTGCAGATCTTGGAGGATTTACTTGCTAGGATCTTTGCACCTGGTGGACCTCCTAATGCCTGGATTCAGATCTTTGCACATGGTGTGGACTTCCTGATGAAGGACCTGCTTGCATTTGTTGGAGGATTTACTTGCAGATCTTTGCACTTGGTTGAGCTACTTGTGAATGATTTGCTTGCAGACCTTTTGCATTTGATGGAGCTACTGGTGGAGGACCTGCTTATTGGGATGCTTCGAAGTCATGGCACTCAAAGTTAGACTGTGTGTGTGTGTGTGTGTGTGTGTGTGAAAGTGTGTGAGCACTACCTAGTCACTATTTACATTCAACATCATCCTGTGAAAGAGTCCAGTGGATGCTTTTTCATTAAATAATCCTACACAATAATCCAGAAGGATCGAGGTGCTCGAGGCTTCACCGTGACGCCGTGTTCCCGTTTGGTGTTAAGTAGTATACGGCGTCGAGTGATGATTGACAGCCGAGTTTTTCTCAGCGGTGGCGTCGCGAGAGCACACAAGCTTTAGAAGAGATGAAACGAAACGCCCGGTCCTTTCGAAGGCAAAACCCATCCTTAGGGGATGCACAGCGTTCTGCCGTTCGGCATATCAATTCCTTTGTGTGTGTGTGTGTGTGAAAAAGAATATGGTGTGAAGACTTTCAGAAGACAACATTAGTACCTTAGTTGCAAGTATACAAGTTGTCCCGCATACGATACAATCTAAAAAACGATGGTTTATCCCAGGAATAACGAACGCACCTCCACCCCACAGCGCTGAAGTTAATAACAGTGAAAGAAATCCCTGAAAACGGGTCTGAAATGCTGCAATCGCGACCCAAATACAGTCACGTTAATCCTTAACCCACTAATCGATCCACATTTAATTTCCATCCGATTCTGTTTTTATTCACGACGCATCATTTAGAGTCACACTGTAGTTGTTGGCTATGAGGTCACAGTTTTAAAATTCCAAGATACGTGAATTGTTCAAATCTGTCAAAAATGAAAGCTGCCTTAATGCTGTCTAGGTGATGTCACAAAAACGGTGCCTTCTATGGTGCTAACACGTTTATAACACATCAGTTATTACACGTTCAAGCATAGTATAATTGCCTATACAATATATATATACACACACCAAATATTTTACTTTTGGGAAAAGAAATTATAGGTTTCACAGATTGTTTCTGCTGCTACTCCACATGTGTATATGTGTGTAATCTATTGCTTGTGAAACATATGATCTGAGA
>MU551624.1:65599-70599 GCA_024362625.1 Silurus asotus
TCTCTCTCTCTCTCTCTCTCTCTCTCTCTCTCTTTCTCTCTCTTATGCTTGTCAGGTTGATATCACTGACTTGACCTGAGATCTGGGATAAGAAGCGGGTGATAAATATCATAAATAAATAAATAAATAAATAAATAAATAAATAAATAAAATAACTAATATTGGATGCAGCTCATCTAATTAAAAAAAAAAACTTTTATTTTTACATATTTTTCTTTGTTTGTTTTAAATCTAAAAGACAAATTAATAATTGTAGATATTAAAATAAAGCATCCTTAGACAGTTATTAATATTATGATAATTATTATTGCTATTTTACATTCTATTTATGGCAGATGATCTTATTCGTAGCGACTTAGCAACATTTATCTCATTCTTCCAAAGGGAGGTGCTAGCTCAGTGGTCAAGGGGTTACTGGTTACTCCGGGTTGCTCTGGGTTACTGATTAAAAGGTTAGGGGGTTTAAGCCTCGATATCGGCAAGCTGCCACTCTTGGGGCCCTTGAGCAAGGCCTTCAACTCTTTGTGCAACAGGGGTGCTGTAACATGACTGAGATTCTTAACGAAGAGTTAGGCAGCTTGCTTACAGGGAAGCTGAGCTTCCTAACATGAGAAGAGTAAGTACAAGTGTAAAGCACCATTTAACTAAGCAGCTATGGGCTTTGCAGATGAGTCTCACAACCTACAGCACCAAAGTCCAATGTCTTAACCGCTAAACTACCACACCCCATTTTATGTATTTATTTTAAATGAGTATAATGTATTTTGTCGAAATAAATTCAAGAAGCGTGAGGTCATATTCCTGTCATGTTGTGTAGGTCAATTATTAGAGGTATTTATTTATTATTAATTTATTATATTAATTTATTATACATTTTTTAATTAGATTTATTTGGATTCATTCTTGTTCGAATCTGGACAACTGACGTGTTATTACACGTACCTCAGCTAATTTATCTCCTGCGACCCGATGTGTTGCATATTTGCATCGCAAACCCCCCTTTATGACGTTATACACAGTGTTTTATAGATAAAGAGCGCTGGATCCCTTCGTTGCTGCGTCAATCGGGTTTTATTAATGAACGTAAGAGCAGATCTAAACAGCGAATACGATGTGGTCTTCAGATTTTTCTTTTTGAAGCAAAAGTGAACAGTATTTGAGAGCTTTTCGCTCCAACAGACGGACAGCAGTTGTGTGCGTCAGAGTATGCTTGTGTGTGTGTGTGTGTGTGTGTGTGTGTGTTTGCATGTGTGGGGGAAGAAGAGCAAACGCCATCTGGTGTGATGGAGGAGAGAACGAGGAAGGAGCAGGTAATCTCAGCTGTGATTAGTAACAAAGCATTCATTAATGTCATAGGAACCAGACCAGGTAATGACATTAGGAGGAATTAGCCCTTATTACAAATGCCTACATGCAGGGGGGGTGTATACACACACACACACACACACACACACACACACACACACAGTACAGGGAGAGAGAAAAGCAGGTCTCTTGAGTGTTGTCAGGTTTTGACACTATGTGTGTGTGTGTGTGTGTGTGTGTGTGTGGGTGTGGGTGTGGGTGTGTTGCCTATTCACAGCTACCCTGATATGTCTTGGTGTAATACTATGATACTAATATATCAGAACTGCACCAAGCAGGATCGCTGCATCCCAAAACTTGTATCAGTCATACTCTGTGAGTGTGCGAGTGTGTGTGTGTGTGTGTGTGTGTGTGTGTGTTGCGATGTCTCTTTCCTGTCTCCTTGCTTCTATTCAGGAGCGCAGAGTTGAGGCCCATTAGCCAGAACTAGCCCTGACAGAAAAGGATCAGAGAGGTGCAAATGAAATTTGCTTAGAGAGCTTTCAAGCCTAGAGCCCGTTTAAAACAATCACACATCGTTGCACGTGCGCACACACACACACACACACACACACACACGTGCGCGCGCACCTATCGGGCGTCTGAAATGCTGCGTACGGTGAGGAATGAACTCATGCTCTGTCCGCAATGGAAAAAACGACGAGAGGAGGAAATCAGGGAATGATGCCCGAATGAGCGAGGGATGAGAGACCGATATAGAGAGGAGGTGCGAGTGTGTTAATGCAGGCTTGCGGGATAATCATGTTATTGAGTCTGATGCTTATCAAATCACCCTTGAAGATCAGTGTCTTCTTTCTCTATTACCCCGTACCCCCCTTTCTGCGAGTCTGTTGGGTCTTATAGTATCAGTGGGATTTCCAGGCTTGGCGGTAGAAAATTCAGAATGTAGACATGCACCTAAATGAATGTACCATCAAGCAGACGGACAAACACCAGATTTTATTTAGAGAACTGATTGTGTGTCTGCTGAAAAGCCAGCAAATTGTTTAGAAACAGTCATTTAGTCAGCAGATAGAACACAACCTGTGCATAGAGAAGGAGAAGCTTTATTCTCTTAACACACACCTGCATCTCCATCGACAAAGTCGCACATAGTTTCTGATATTACAGTGTTTCTTTTTCATTGCTGGTAATGTAGAGGAGTAACAAAAGGCCTATCTATTTACCCCAATGCCTCAGATTCCTTTTCTTGGCTGACACACGAATGGTCTTCTGCTGTTGTAGCAGATTCAAAGCTTTGCAAAGTTCATGCTTTGTGCAATGCATTTCTGGCCACCCGGTTTGTAAGGAGTGGTTATCTACCTTATTAACACTTAAATGCTCTCCTCATTGTACAATAAAAATACAAATATGTGCAAAAAAAATTTTTTATTTAAATCTATAATTTTCGAGCATTAATACCTTTTAATTCTTAATATTTTTTATATTCAGATTGGTTTTTATACTTAAATTAAATTAAATTAAATTACATTTAATTACATTTTATTACATTTTTTAAAAAGTGCAACTGGAAGCTTCTGTCACCAGAGCAAATTTCTTGTAAGTGCAAACATACTTGGCGATGAAGCTCTTTCTGATTCTGATTCTGAACTGGTTCACAGCAGCATCCATGCAACGCGAATTTTGCTTCATTCACACGAACATTCACACGAACTCCATGACTGTTGCAGTAAGTCATTTTTTTACATTGTATTTTTATTGCGAAACAGCGAACATTCTTCAACTACACGATACCTGATATATCGAACAGCTGACAATGAAGAATAAGCGCTCCAGTTCTTACACTTTGCCTCCTCATTTATTTATTTATTTATGTTCCTCGTTCTATGTTCCAGCCACAGCGTTTTCAACCCCCTACGAGAAGCGAGGGCTAATTAAAGGGCCTATGAGATTTCTTTTGGGTGTAACAACAAGTAGCAGCACATGATAAATCACCACGCCTTTATTATTGGGGGTGCGTTTCATTTTGTTCGCCGTCGCAGCCATGCACTGTAAAATCTGCAGCTGATTGTGCGAATCACTTTTTAAGAGGATTTACAGTATCTATGGCCCTGAATGTATATAGTAGATGAATGTATATGTGTGTGTGTGAGGGTGTGTGTGTGTGTGTGTGTGTGTGTGTGTGTGTGAGAGAGAAACAAAGCGAGAAAGAGGGGATATGAGTTGATTAATGTTGAAGTGTGTATGTATATCAGTTGGTGTGTGTGTGTGTGTGTGTGTGTGTGTGTGTGTGTGTGTTCGTTGGGAATGTAAGGCACCCAAACTGGTTTAAATGGATTACAGCAGTGTATCATTGCCATTATGCACACACACACACACACACACACACACACACACACACACACACACACACACACACACACACACACACACACTCAAACACACTCACACACTGCTTGAATAGTTCTGAAATGAATCGCATTTCATGCCTACAGAGGCATTTTTCTCCTCTCTTCCTGTCTTTCTCTCTCTCTAATTCTTCCCAAATTTGTACGTAGTGTCGTTTTATGTTTCGCGTCATGCCGTATTTTGTTTTGACTCGAAATGTCACTATAAATGCAAATTGTTTTGGCACCGTTTAGTTCTAGTTGTTGTGGTTTTTATTTTTTCCCTTAACAAGCCTTGTACAACAAAAAACAACAGGGTAATTTCATTCAAATGTCATCCTTGCCCTAGAAAAATACAGCTGTAAACGTTGGAGAAATATCACTGTAACATTTCCACTCAGGATTGGTTTGAACTTTAGTTCCTACTTCGGTTGTTTTATCCAGTTTACCAGAGTTACAACAGAGCATCGATACGAGACAAATCAAACCCCCTTTCAGGGTCGGAACAGTGTATTATAAAAAAAGAAGATCAGGACTTTTAATATTTAAATGTCATTCAAATCTTTTCACTGTTCTATAGAGTAATACATGACTATGTTATGAATATGATAAAGGCACTAATATGGTAATAATATGCTAGTGATTATATGCCACTTGATTGATTTGGTGTCTCATTTGTGTCATCATCGCTCCTACTGCTGTCTGACATCCAGCTGAAATGTACACTGAAGCATTCACTGGGGTCAGCAGAAATCCTAAGTTAGAAGCAATGCCTCTTGGTTTGCTCCCATGTCTGCTTACCTTGTTCCCGATAGTCCTCCTGTCCACTTTTATACATTTCCAAATAGGCAAGAGCATGCCAACTTTTCTGAAATCCTCCCACTTGCTCTTCCTCTCTATCTCTCTCTCATACACTGCCCCTCCATTTTTTCTTTCCCAACTCCCTTGCTGTCCTCTCACTCTTTTCTCCTTTCTCAGCAGTATTTTCTCCCTGCTTGGTGATTATTTTGCTTCTTTGTTTTCTCCCCTTCCTTATTAAAGCTTATGAAGGGTTTCTTTATTAAACCTCTCCTAGCAATGAGAATGCACTGATATAACCAACATGTTAACTGCACAGATACGTCTGTATATTCGTGGTCAATGCATACATACAGGCATGAACACACACAGACACACACGTGCACACACACATGCACGGACATGGAGAGGATATTAATCTCACTCTAAGAACAACAGAACACCAGCAGAATCTCTGGAGAGGTCATTAAACCGCGTGGACACATCAGGCTGAACAGGGTGACCCTATGT
>MU551624.1:78099-88099 GCA_024362625.1 Silurus asotus
CAGCAGTATTCTGCAGGAAGAGGTTGGCTGCTTAGGGGGGATTTTTGGCAAAAACAGAAACATTTCCTTCACATCGACATAGGATCCTCATTTTACACTAATACGATAGCTTGCTTCTTTCTTTTACAAAGTGATTCATTTTAATCTGCATCCTCGGAAGTTGATTTTAGTGAAGGATATTCAACTATTTCTTCGCTATTGGGACTCAAAGCTACTCGTTGTATATGAAGAGAGAAAAAGAAACGTGAAAGAATTTGAATGCAAACAGCTACTAGACCGATTTCACACACTGTGGAGGTTCATCACTTTAAAGAGCATCTCAAACTGAAAATATTTATATATATATATTTATCTCAAACCTCCATGATACAGTGCTTTTTGAGAGGTTTGTGAAAACCGTAATAGGAAAACTAAGTGTAAATTGTGAATAAAAATCTATAATTGTAGATGATTCAATTCCAGACACAGTGCTAGTGTGTTTAGAAGGTACCGTAGATTTGTTGCTTTAAAAGGGTGTTAGTGCGGCGGACCAGGATATGTTGCAGAAAGCCTAAAATAGCTTACTATGGGAATGCTCGGTCTAGTGCTAGCTCGTTTCGCTCATTTTTGTATCAGAGTGTTTAGACGCAAATCGTTGGAGCTAATTTGCAAAAAATAAACGTCACAGTTATAGCCAGCGGCCTGAAATGCTGTGTTAAAGGATTAGGATGATGTGAAAGCAAGATTTCTGACTTTATTATTTGAAATACCAGACACAGCAACACAGACACAGTGTTCAGATCTTTGGTCTCTCTCTGCACGTCTCTCCGGGCTCAGGAGCTGATACTTCACACCCTCTTCCCTTAACACAGTGTTAGTCTGGGCGTGAGCCCCGGATTACATTTGAAGATGGCTTGGCATGATAAAATGAGGCTCAGTAAGAGTTACACTGGCGAAGCGATGCTTAAATTAATTGAGTTGCTTCTACGGATATGCTGTGGCACAGAAACAAATGCATTGTGTGTGTGTGTGTGTGAGTGTGTGTGTGTGTGTGTGTGGTGCACTTAATCTTAAATCAGGTTCTGTCTCTTAACATTCTAAACAAGCAAAATAACTTCCACTCATTATGATATACATATCGCTGAGAGAAGATAACTCTTTGTGTGTGTGTGTGTGTGTGTGTGTGTGTGTGCGCGCGCGTCACTCCTTCACTCCGCTGACTTTCTTTCTCCGTTCGTTCCTTTCCATCTCTCCAAATCATAATGAGACAAGATCAACACTTAGCAATCATGCTCTAAATAAACAAGCAATAAATAAAAGGCAAGTCATATCAAATCAAATAAAAACAGCACATTAACGAGACAGCTGCATTCATCAATCTCCAATCAACAGAGAAAGTGTGAGAGAGAAAGAGAAAGAGAGAGAGAGAGAGAGAGAGATCTCATTGATCACTCTGTACTGTAAAATAGCAGGATTAATCAAGAGCAGAGACGTGAGTAGGGGAGAAGTGAGAATGTCGATGTGCTCATGGCCTAATAAAGATAAATTATGAGGAGAAACAGACTAGAAGACAAACACAGAGACAGATGGAGGCGCAGACAATTAAGAGACATTCAGGTGGAACCGAACAGCTGTTCTGTATCTACACTAGAACTCGGATAATGCCAGGTGAGTGTACGTCTGCAAATAACAAGCAGATTCCTACTTCGCTTGGTCGAGTTTCTCGAATAATTGATTTTCGCAAAGCACTTCCTGAAGACTCGAACAAAAATGGCATATCGAGACGCATTAATAATCATGTAAAAATATTAGACGCATGCATTTCGCCCGAGCGAATGAAAGACGACGTAAATGTACTCGGGACATTGTTTCATTCACACACCATCGAAACGTTGATCTTTAAATCGCAACTGCTCTCATGCTGTTCATTTATTTATTTATTTTTAATAGTTTGCACGTAGAGAACAAGGAAGCGACGGTGCCAGACTCGTTTCACATTATTTCACCTAATTAAAATGAATGGATTCATAATCCTAATTTATTGTCCAGGCCAGGTCTTTCCATAATCTTTATTCATTTGATAAGCATGCAGATTAATCATCGTACATCTGTACTGGAAGCTACGTGCGTTGTTTCTTAAAGCCACACGGCGCAGCACCACCTCGCATTTCGACACAAAAACACCTGAAATAAGACAGATTATGTTTCTCAGATAACCTTGATGCCACCAGGCTTTTGGACCAACACAGCGACTCTGGGATTTATCACTGGTTTATGTTTTTTTCCAAGCAGTGAAAGCAATTTTTTGGAAGACACCATACATCTTTATCGTCTACTGGTATGCCCGTGATTTATCAAGGCTTTTATTTTGGTCAAGAGGAGCTTGATTCTTGAAAATCCATCATCATTCTCTCACACCGAGTAGTTTCTCTTTTCTTCTTCGAAGATGTCTGTCACTCCCTCATCTCGCTCTCATTCTCCTTTAAAGACAGTCACAAAACCCTCTAAAAAAAAATTTAGATTTTTTTTTTCCATCGTAGGTTTTTATCCCTGGGTCTCAAATAAACCCATCTATAATCCTCCATACCAGCATGAGGCAAAACATACCTGAGCAAACGAACCCAGAGGAGTGCACTAAATCCCGGATCACCTTCTTTTACTCTGCATTCATTACAGCAGCTTCACACTGTTTCCCACACTCTTTCACAGTACGACGTTCATTTTACTAAGCTTCAGGTAGAGACAGAGAACAGCAGCCCATGTATGTGTGTGAAGTTTCGCTTTGCAACAATGCAATCATCTTTCTTGTTTTCTTTGCCTTCTGCTTTTTTGACCCCCTGACCTATAGTGCACGGTTTCCTGGGTTCTTTTTTTTTTTTTTTTTTTACACCAAATTGATTTGATTTTTTATTCTGATTTCCTGCTAATCGATTTTTTTGTGTTTCCTAGAGGGTTTCTAGTTTTTGACCCTACACATGAATTTTATTTTCTTGTTTTAAGGGCTGCTTCATTAATTGGATTTGAATCATTATCACTGCGAGTGTTTTAATGATCTGTTCATAATTTTTTATAGTATTTCAATTAGGGATTATTAACAGTGTGTTGCGTTGTCTGGAGAAATCGGTCTCAAGTGTAACATAATCAGGACAGAAACAAATCAATAAAGAGAGAAAGAGAGAATGAACAGAAAACCAAGTATAGAAAACCAGGCTGAAGTTACAGACATGGTGCTGAAAATGGGAAGCCAAATGGGTCAGAGTCAAAGAACTATTGTGTTATGATTATAAAGGACACAGCCTGGAAGTCTTACCCCCTAGCTATAAAGTAAAGGTATCAGTAAATGCTAACTGGGATTAGACATCAGTTATTAGTGATGTAGACAAAAAATGGGGGGAACTTTTGTCATTTCAACCATATTTAGCTGACTCAGTACACAGTGAAATGAGACGTTACTCCAGGAAACTGGTGCTACATTAAACAGCGTAGAGCTACATCACACAAAGTAGAGCTACATACAGGACTAAAGTGAGTGTCCTCGCCTCATAAAGTGCATCATGTGCAACCGAGTGCAAACAGTGCAACACAAAAGACAGAACCCACTGAATATGTTATACAGTACAATGTGCAAAAGAGAGCAGTATACAAGAGTGTATTTGTACAGATATCAGATATTAGAGTATATACAGTGCATTATCAAGTAATTGTTAAGCACTAAGCAACTTGTAATATGATAACGTTAAACATGCACTGTTTTATTTTTTTTTATCGCCATTTCCACCAAGCAGTTCCTGGCTGCACAGCTGAAAATATTATATATATATATATATATATATCTATGTATGTAATATATATATATACTGTATTTTTCGGACAATAAGCCGCTACGTTTGTCTAACGTTTTGAACCCCGCGGCTTAAACAACGAAGCAGCTAATTTATTAATTTTTCCTGGGTTTTTCCCGTTACACAAACTTCAAGCTGAAAAACTGAACCCCATAACTTTAGACCAATGAAATTTCCGAACAGAAACGAAAAAAAAACGCACCTCACCTGTGTTCTAAACTGCACGGCATTGGGAGAAAAAACTTCCATCGGGTGATTTTAAACGCACGACGATGCCAAAGATAAACTCCTGAGACAAATAGTTGTGAGAGGAAGGAGAAAGACAGTAAACAATGAGACCGTGTGTAACGTGTCTTCCGTTAAACCCTGTGTAAAGTACATTTTAGACTTATAGACAGGTGCGGCTTATTTAAAAATATTTGTGAAATTCAATGGGTGCGGCTTATATATGCGCTTTATAGTCCGGAAATTATGGTGTGTGTGTGTATATATATATATATATATATTTTTTTTTTTTACTGTAATTTATGTAAATCTACAACTCCAGCTCACACCACTAGTAATATGGGATTCCGTGGTTCCAGACCATTACGCTTATTGGCCAAATTTGATTCATTTCTTTATTAATATTTTGTTCTGGCGGAGAACAAAGCAGGTGTGTCCATCTCTCACTGTGCCTCATGGGAGATCCATTGAGTTGGCAGTGGTGTCACTTAAACCCCAGTGTAATGTGAAGATAATAACACAGACTAATGTTGCTCTTTCTGACACCAGCCAGCACAATTAAACACAACAATGTGAGCAAGACAAACACAGCAGATGGTTGTATGATCGAGTCAGCTTTCTCTCACTCGCACTCTCTCGCTCTCCGAATAGGTATCTGCTTATCAAATTATTGAATTGTTTATGGTTATTGGTTATAGGTGTCTGATTACCAGGTGTTTCACAATAATTACACCAATTAGTCATCCACAGCAGGCGTCAAAACACACAAGTATAATGTAAAATAATCCATACCATGGAAAATACTGCTACTTATAGTGAATTATGAAAGATCTCTTGCGAGAATGCTGCGATTTTATTCATTAATTTTTATTATTAGAAAAAAAAAACCTTAAGTAAAGAAGAATTGGATCTGGTGTAAATCAGTGTCTGATCTTGCTGCGTTTTGGAAATGAAAGTGGTCAGGAAACTACTGAGTTTCTTTAATCAAAAACCACAGGAAGCCTTTCTATGCGCAATAAGTCTCACTCTGTAAACACACACGGGGCGTTTTATGAGCTTTTCTCGCCCTAAGCATCAATGTCATTAAGATTTTATTGGTGTTATATTCTGTGGTCTGTCTCCCTCATAGTTGGGGCGTATAGCAGGTTCAAACACTAGGACTAGGCTTTTTAGCTTAATGACTATAAACAAACGAAACGGAAAGTCTGATATTCAATGACGTTTTGCATTCGAGGAAGAAGGAATATGAAATGCCCCCTGGGGTAAGTGAAAGAATCTTAGAATCTCTATATTTTAAATCTGTCAGCCTGTCTTTCTTCTTCATTCATGACTGCCACTCAAGCTGACGGCCGTGTCTCTCAGTGCAACGCTGGACGTCTGAGGCTCACAGCTTAATTTGTAAATGACACTAATTATGATGAGACTTGCTTTAGTACCAGGAGAGAGATTTTAAATTCTGTGCTCATGCAGCATGTAGCAGAAAAGCGATGTGAGCTTTGACACTTTACAAGGGAAAGTACACTGTATGGACCATTGGGACACCTGATTTTCCCAGCAATATGTAGTTCTTCCCCAAACTGAATGTGGCGGAATTTTCCCTTCAAAACCATTTTCCTAGCATGACAATGCCCCTGTGCTCAGTGAAGATTTTCCTTATATATTTATAGTGGAATTCCTGAGGGACCTTCTTTACCTCAACCCTATTGAACACCTTTGGGATAAACTGGAACACTGGCTGCACCCCCAGGCCCACCCCTTTGACTTGACCTGACTTTACTAACACCCTTGTTGCCAAAAATCTAGTGGATCTTCCCAGATCTTCCCCGAAGAGTGAAAGATTTTAGAACATTAAATGAGAACTGAATCTGGAAACTGCTCCTATGGTCAGGAAAGAAAAACAGACACGTCCTTTCTTTTGATTTTTCGGAATTTATTGCATCCGAATCTTCCGAATTTAATTCAAGGTGGTCAGTGTTTAGGACTTCAGCAGAAGGTCCGAAAGAGGAGCTTGCAATCCGAAGTTTTGTTTGACTTCCTGCTTATTTCAGAAGCAACATTAAATATATCTCACATATAGTTCATGCTGCTATTTTGAAACCTTAGCATGAGTCACATTAAAATACGCCTTGTGTATATTAAGAGCCTGGTGGGCTATTTTAAATCTTTTTATTTGCTCTCCTGTTATGCCGCAATAGCACTTCAGCAATAAAAATAACTGAATTTTCAGCAGCTATCAACCCCCGCTAGTTCCTCAAGGAACATCGGGTGACTCCGACTCGGTGGGACAACAGGATTCAAGTAAAAGCACGAAACAAGACCGAAACATTGCTGCAGCAAAACAATGAGGACGAAACCAATCGGCTCATTTGTGCCCTTTGGTATTTTGAGTACGGAACGGTTTTGACACGTGCAACCTAAGCCGTGGCTCCTTCTTTGCAAGCTCCGAGCTGTGTGAATCTGGGAGTCAGTGCTCTTGCCTGCATTAAATCAAAGCGTTTTTCAAAGAGCGATGTAACATGGGAAATGAGATGCGCCCCCTTTTTAAACACACCTCCTGCCTTTGAAAAGCTGTGTCAAGAAACGCAAGCTCGCCCTTCCTACTAGGCTGTCAGTGCATGAGGTATCGCTTTGGTTTTAAAGTTGTCAACAATGTTCCAAAAAACAGTATGCAAGTGATATGGGATAAATAAATGTTCACATAAAAGATTTTGTGGAATCTCAGTAATGCTGTAAAAACAAATATATACATAGATACACTGTACAGCATGAGGAAGCGTCTTATACTGTATGTGTCTGTGTCTGTTTACACACTTTCTGTGAGAGTGTGTGTGTGTGTGTGTGTGTGTATCTGATTTGCTTTATCATCTTGAGCAGTAAGTTAATACACTGCTAGCCTCAATTTCTAACAGTGACACTCCGATGCAATTCTGGGAATTCATGCGGCCGCAGTACAAGTACAAGTCATTTTCTCCGAATAAATCGAATAACAGCAGCGACATGACAAGGTTGCGTCGTTACTTTGCATGTGATCTGCGCAATTAATCTGAATGAAAGCCAGACTCTTTCGCACTAACACACACACACACACACACACACACACACAGCAGTGTGACAGCGTTGTGTAGCTTTGCCATGCGGAACGATGTTAACAGCTGGCTACCGTGTCAAAACCAGTGTGTAACCAAATTATATAACACTTACATCAATCAAAAATAATTATTTTAAATCTATTAGTTTGCATGGATGGTAAAATGTTTATATTTTTTATTTGTATATGATACATTTTATATACAATTCCCCAAATTTTTATTGAATTTGCATACATTTCAATAAATTCCTAGTAAGCTTACTATTTGGAATATTTGCCAAAATTCCCAGCTCAAGTTCCCTTGGAACTTTTCGTGAAAGTTTCCGAAAATTTTGCAGAAATGTTTCGTCCCTTTGCAAGTCTTTCTTTCTTTCTTTCTTTCTTTCTTTCTTTCTTTCTTTCTTTCTTTCTTTCTTTCTTTCTTTCTTTCGTTTGTTCTTTTGTTCTTTTGTGTGTTCTTTCTTTCTTTCTTTCTTTCTCTTTTTTGTTTTGTTCTTTTGTTCGTTCTTTCATTCTTTCGTTTGTTCTTTCGTTCTTTCTTTCTTTTTTGTTTTGTTCTTTTGTTCGTTCTTTCATTCTTCCGTTTGTTCCTTCTTTCTTTGTTCTTTTGTTTGTTCTTACGTTGTTTCTTTCTTTCTTTTTTGTTTTGTTCTTTTGTTCGTTCTTTCTTTCGTTCTTTCTTTCTTTCTTTCTTGTTTTGTTCTTTCTTTCTTTCGTTCTTTCGTTCTTTCTTTCTTTCTTTCTTTCTTACCTTCCTAAGGCATTTAATACTTTTCTCTTCGCCCAAGTTTATACATGCTACCAAAATACCACACATAGATTTCAGTATTCGAAAAAGTGAAGAAGTCGATTATTTCCAAAATCGTAACGTGACGCATTGAGAATGATTGTGCCTCAATCAGCCAGAACTGCATTGCATTTGATTACTAGTTAGACAAAAAATAGCTATGCATCATCAGTCACTTGTACTCGTCGGCACTGGCACTTTACAGTACAGCGTGAGAACATTTTGAGACGTAACTTCAGTTCTTAGGGGTAGAAGTCAGGTTTTTTTTTTGGTTGTTTTTTGGGAAGCCCAACTTCACCCCTCGCTCTGTTGAGTGAAAATGAGAAATTATTTTTAACACCTTGTTCCTCTTGCCGTATAGATGGATGTTTCTCGCTCATTATCGCGATCCACTCTACAGCTGGAGGCACATGTTAGATTTCATTAAACGGCAGCTTTAATTAGGAAGGTGGCGAAAATGTAATTAACGAAAGGAAGGGAGTCTGACAGCACAATTCCGGGGTCTTCTCCAATAGCCCAGGAAGTGTGCAGTGTCAGCAGAGAGATAGAGAGAGGGTGAGAGAAAGAGAGAGGAGGGACAGAGACAGAGAGAGACAGAGACAGAGAGAGATGTGGGTTTTTTTTTGTGCCATGTCCCAGTCTAGACTTTGCCATCTATATCCTGCCCTTCTGTCAGAATTCCTGACAAAGATGTGAGAGAGAGAGGGAAAGAAATAGGGTGTGAGAGAGAGAGAGAGAGAGAGAGAGAGGGAGAGGCAAACCCTGAGATAGAGAGAAAGAATTTGTTCTTTCAGCATTTTTAATGCATACTGTACTGTTCAGATGTTAAACAAAAATAGCCTCTCTCTCTCTCTCTCTCTCGCTCTCTCTCACTCGCTCTCTCTCTTTCTCTTACCCTGTGCTTGTGTGTTGTGGCTAAGAAACGCTTTGCACCTGCTCCTGTGCTCACACCTGCTTGTCCTTGGCAACTTTTCTTTTCATGTTTTTGTTTCTCTGCCATGAACCGAGCAGTTGTATTTATTACCTCATCACAGACGCACACTTTTGACGAGCTCATATAAAATTATGTGAAGACACTCACTCACTTACACACACGCGCATACACACAAACACACACACACACACACACACACACACACACACACACACACAATGCACTTGCAGCCATTCAGACCATACCTTATGCAGAGGGAGAAAAGAAAGAAAGTGATTTGATCTTTTTTGTGCAGTGAGGCATTTTACATCAAAAATGTGTTTAAGTTTAAGTAGCTTCTCCATATCAAATACAAACCTGATTCCAAAAAAGTTGGGACATGACATTGTGAATGAAAACAGAATGAAATGATGTGGAAGTTTCAAATTTCAATATTTCATTCAGAATACAACATAGATGACATATCAAATGTTTAAACATAAGTAAATGTATAGTTTTAAGGGGAAAAAAGTTGATTTTAAATTTCATGGCATCAACACATCTCAAAAAAGTTGGGACAAGGACATGTTTACCACTGTGTGGCGTCCCCTCTTTTTTTATAACAGTCTGCAAACGTCTGGGGACTGAGGAGACAAGTTGCTCAAGTTACGAACAGGAATGTCCCATTCTTGACTAATTCAGGCTTCTAGTTGCTCAACTGTCTTAGGTCTTCTTTGTCGCATCTTCCTCTTTATGGTGCGCCAAATGTTTTTTATGGGTAAAAGATCTGGACTGCAGGCTGGCCATTTCAATACCCGGATCCTTCTTCTACGCAGCCATGATGTTGTAATTGAAGCAGTATTTGGTCTGGCATTGTTGAAAAAAGCAAGGTTTTCCCTGAAAGAGACGACGTCTGAATGGGAGCATATGTTGTTCTAGAACTTGGATATACCTTTCAGCATTATTGGTGCCTGTCCAGATGTGTAATCTGCCCATGCCACATTCACTCATGCAACCCCATACCATCAGAGATGCAGGCTTCTGAACTGAGTGATGATAACAACTTGGGTCGTCCTTGTCCTCTTTAGTCCGGATGACATGGCGTCCAAAAAGAGCTTCAAATTTTTATTTGTCTGACCACAGAATAGTTTTCCACTTTGCCACAG
>MU551624.1:93099-95599 GCA_024362625.1 Silurus asotus
TTCTGAGAGAACCACCGGGATCTGAGCAACCACTGAAGAGGTCTCATGTACATGGACGCTATGGGGGCAGGGGAAAACTGCGCTCGCATAGTTGCCGAATTCCAAATGACGCTGAGATAGGTGGTTCTCTATGATGGAGAAAGCACACTCTTCCCGGTATTTAGCCGAAACACCAGCACCTTTTTGTGAGTGAGAACAACATCTCGATGCCGGATCGCTAACTGCTCCGATTGAGCTAATATCGACCAATCATTAATAAAGTTGAGGATACGGATGCCCTGAAGTCTCAGTGGAACCAGAGCCGCATCGACACACTTTGTGACGGTACAGGGTGTTAGGGCAAGGCCGAATGGAAGAACACGATATTGGAATGCTTTGACCCCAGAAGGAAAACTCAGGAACTTTCTGTGAGAAGGGAGGATAGGTATGTAAAAGTATGCATCCTTTAGATCTACTGTGACAAATCAATCGTCGGATCTGAGCTGAGACACGACCTGCTTGAGGGTCAGCACCCTAAACCGGAGCCTCTGAAAGGAGCGGTTCGGCTGACGTAGATCTAGGATTGGACGCAACCCACCGTCCTTTTTGGGAACTATGAAGTACTGGCTGTAGAAACCGGACTCTCTGTCTGACAGAGGGACTACCTCGATGGCCTCCTTCCTCAGGAGAGTATCTACATCTCGTTCCAGGACCAGAGCCCGCTTGCTTCTCACCAGAGTGAGAAGGGCGAAACCGGAACTGAATCGTGTAGCCTCGCTCTACAATATGCAGGACCCAGAGTGACACGTCTGGTAAAGCCCTTCAGGCTGCCAGGTTCTTCCTCAAGGGTATCAGTCTCTCGAGACTGACCTCTGGTGTCAAACGACTAGAGCTGGCTGTGCCCTGAAGGACATTTCGTGGCAGGGTTAATGAACCAGGTCCTTGAAGGCCCCCCGAACCCAAGGATATGACAGTCCTCAGATCTGTCACCTCACAGGTCACCTCACAGGTCTTTGACCCAGGGCGAGTTTTAGGTAAGATGCCACACCCGGGAAAAGATAGCGTGCTAGGGTCTCTTCAACCCGTGGCATGAGACTATAGCCATATTCCCTTAGCCCAGAGACGTTGAAATAAAGCGCTGTCTTGGGGCTGAAGGGGCGGAACGAGAAAGACTGCGCCCAGGACCTGGACACATCAGTGTGCAGGTCAGGGAAAAATGGCTTCTGAACGGCGCATGTCACAACCTCTAGTAGCTTCTTGCTATCGGGTTCGTAAGAGCGGTTGACAAACTGTCTTTAATTTTGACTGATTAGACTCATTACTCAGAGCATGGACAACGGAAAAAATGGATGCTATGTACAGTATGTGCGGAAGATGGTAATAAAAGTGCAGAATATAACTTAAAACAGCTTATGATTGCACATAACAGATAAGAATTATTTGTAATTTTGCTGCGTGCCTTGTAAACATCGTATCTAGCCTCGGGACTTCACTTCCCCGCTAAAGCAAAGGAAGTCTCCTTTGGCTCAGTGCTTTAGGGACACATTTAGCACACTTGCTTCACTATTTGAATTCCTTAAATGCTCATTAGGGATTTTCATTTATGTACTACCAGTAAAGCTGCTTAATGGCTTTCTTTTCAAGAATCATGGCTCAATATTCACTGATATTTAACGAACTTTAATCAATATGTGTTTTACACAACCAAATCTGTTGTATGCAGTAGCAGAGCTTCTGTATTAATTTTTTTTTGGTCCAAATATCACAAAAACACTGCAGAAACATATTGACCGATTTCACACTGTTTGCTTGTTACATTCGAAAACGAACTGGAGAAAAAAACGGGTGCGGTGCCGTTGAAAGATGAACTCCGTTTGAACCCTTGAAAGCGGAAAGCCTTTTATAAGAACACATCGATGATGCATGGATATTTAAATCAAACACACTCCAGAGCTCCTGTGTGAAAGGGAAATAGGCTTGGAATTACGAATGGTCTTGTATATGATATTTTTTTGGAAGCTGGTCACATCAAAATGGTCAAATTTGTTTCATTGATCATTTTATTAGTGATTTTTAATTCGTTATTAAAATTGGAGAGGTGATAATCATCCCATACGGAATCACTGGTTATGTAAATATACAGCTATGTAAAAAATACAAGGTTCTATTACACCATGAGCTTCTCACGCTGATCAGAAGCAGAAATCTTTATCCTTTTTTATTGTTGAAGCTGTTTAAAAAGCAGTAAGAGAAAGCTCATTTACATTCCACTTTTTTTTTTTATTCCTGAGCAGTTTTCATACTTCTGTACTTTCATATGTACACTTAACTAGGTTCGGATTATTATTATTTTTTTTACTTCACTCTCCGAACAATTAACGACACTGGGTTCAGGAAGAATTCTCATTTTTTTCCTCTTACACGTTTGCTGCAGCATTTCTTTTTTCTGTTGTAGTTTTTTTTTTATTAATTGTATCCCTTTTTTTTTTTTTACCATCTGTTTCTGCTTGTATACTTCCCC
>MU551624.1:100599-164680 GCA_024362625.1 Silurus asotus
TCAAGAAACACATTAAAAGGTCTCGGGTAGCACAGTGGTCAAGGTGTTGGACTGAGCATCAGAAGGTTGTGAGTTCAAATATAACACCCACCAGGATATCATTGCTGGGCATGTTGTATAAAATGAGATAATCGAGGTAAGTAGCTCTGGATAAGGGCGTCTGTCATATACCATAAATCCAGATATATGTAAAAATATGTGTTCCTTCCTTTAGCCATCTCCTGCCTGACCCCTAACGACCTTTTGTTTATAATAACGTCGTTTTATAAACGACAGACTTAAAACGATTTAAGGCGAGCAAACCTAGGTTGAGGATAAATTTCCCATTTATGCGTTGCCTTTCTATGCAAATTGGAACACCGATATCATTCCGCGATGGCATTTGAATAGCAAACGTGACGATTTACAGAATTAAATCAGCAAAGCAAGCCAAGGCAGGCACCCGAGCGCAGTGTGGCACGGTGGGAAACGATGCGTAATGGCCACTCGGGCAGTTGACTCCTCATTTGGGGGCTTCAGAGCGAGTGACTAATTTACGCCGTCGGACATGAAAGGAGCTTTGAAGAATCAAAGCGGGGCGTCTTTGGGTCCTAGTGTCTGTCGGGTTACAGAATCCTGGCGCTTGCAGTGAGTGGCTCCCTGTTTCAATCATGGACATCAAGATTAAGAACCGAAGAACATACATAGGACATAGATTATTTGATCAATCCCTGAGGGAAAGTCCAATACATGAAGAAAGGTGCCTTCTAAGCTATTCGGGGTGTGATCAAGCTGCAGGTTTGGAAATTTTTGCATATGCCGGAGAAGGTTAAGTGAACCTTAACCTAGAGCTTATACAAGCAACAAGCATATACATTTTTGTAGCTATTGTATTTTTGGTTTTTTTTTACATTTTCCCCCAAATAATGTAAATTTCTCATAACAACTAAAAATGTTCCTTACTTTCTTTGCATATATCATATATGTGAGGTTCTCATAAGTGTTTATTGGGTTCCTCTGTGTTTGAATTTTACCTCAGCACTGCAGGGAAGAGGTGTGTGTGTGTGTGTGTGTGTGTGTGTGTGTGTGTGTGTGTGTGTGTGTGTGCGTGCTTATCTCTATGCTGAATTAGATCCTGCTGATGGCTGCAGTTTGAGCTTGTTGTCTTGCACCCGGGCCATCAAGACAAAGACACTGGTGGCTGTTACAAGTCAAATTTGGGAACACACAATTAGCAGCTGGCTAAGGACCTGCAGCACACAGCAATTTTGATCCCATCTCCCCATGGGGGAAGAGAGAGAGAGAGAGAGAGAGAGAGAAAGGGAGAGAGAGAGAGAGGGATAGATAAATAGAGACAGAGACATGAGTTTGGGAACAAACAAGCACACATTGCAAACCTGCACACAGATGTTTGGAGGAATGCTGTGTTTCATCTTTCAAACTCCAGCCCTGAAACAAATACATTCTTTCTATTTCTCTCTCTCTCTCTCTCTCTCTCTCTCTCTCTCTTTCTCTCACACACACACACACATACACACACACACACACACTTTTTATATCTTTCTCCAATTATTATTCCTTGTCCACAGACAGTCAGTAGTCCAGAAATGCTGATCTTTGTGAAACGCTACCCTAAGCAAAATAAGCCATAAACCATAATGTCCGTTCTCATATAACAGTGTGGTGACTTTTTTTTTTTTTTGAAGGAATATATGACATCAATCGATATCCCTTTTTTCTATTATTTTCTTTTATATAACATACATCACTACATCTTGCATTCTATTATGTGTCTGGAAATCAAGATCTCGTTGATAAAGTGCAATAAAAACCGGTTCCACATCTGGATTAACATTTATATTTAATTCTATTCAACATCCAACGTGGAAGATGCAGATACTGATTTTTACAGAATCCCGACAAGAAATTTTTTTCCCCCCATAAACCACAAGCAGCTCTGCTGAAACTACTACTACACCTCGTAGGGTGCCTTCTGGGAAAAAAAGCCAGACCTGATCTTTGACTTTGGGATCTAATTACCGGGCTGAGAAAAAAAATAATGGTCAAAGAAGCCTGGCTACATCCTGAGATCCACTGCATTTCAGTATTGCACATTTGATGATTACAATCGTCCCTTTTTCTATGCATTCGTTACCTTTACAATCAGACATCTCCAGCATGTAGTTTTGACAGTCAGCTTTTCGTAGCTGAGTCAAACTAATAAGGGAAGATTCCTGACAGACAGGTATCTCCAAAGACCTTCAGCAACCATGTTTCCAAATGCAATTCACACCCAAATTGTATCTAATCCAACCGGCTTCTTAGAGTTAAAACCCTGTTAGCGATATGTATTAAGTATAGTGATCACGTTAACTCTGAAGCTAACGATTACTTTCTCACAGTCATGATTAATATAGTCAGTGTTTTATATTTAACCATGTGAACTGCTCTATAGCTAACAAAATGATATAGGGATAGAACTGGGACTGTAAACTTCACAGGAAGAAGTTGCTACATGAGAAGATAAAATCGAATCAAGGGTGTTTATCGTGGCCATTATTAGAGGTCGACCGATTCATCGGTTTTATTGATGACTCTACTTTACAGTTGATTGCTGGATCTATCGGCTATTCGCAAAAAATTCATGTTGATAGTTTTTCCGGGTCGCTGTATACACCACGAAAGCGGCCTCTTGAGGCGAATCACTGACGCCACGTGCTGTTTATTTGATGTGCTGTGTCTTTTAATCATTTAGAAATGTTAAAATGTCACTTTTTGTTTGTTTAAATGCGTCTTTTTTGTCAATATTTATGATTCAAATTGTTATATTCATATTTATTTGATTTAGCACATTTTTTGATTCAATACTATTTTATTTTGTATTTTTTGTAATAAAGTTTCATTCTAATTTACATGTAGTGTAATTTTTTTATTTTTTTTAAACAATATCCATTTTAAAGACTGTCGCATATGGCAAGGAGGATCAAGCTAGTTATCGGTATTGGTCAAATCCATTATGGGCAACCGCTACTTTTTATTGCTTTTATCCAGTAAATTACAGGTTGAAACCTTACTTTTAACACAGTATAATTTGAATTAGACATGTCTTTTTCTCTGGATATTGTTAGCATTGGAGAATGTAGGGACATTTCTTCATCTTTAGGCTACTCCTGTTAGGGTTCACCACAGCAGATCATTTGTCTTCATTCTCTCCTGTCCTCTACCTCTGCCTCTTTCAAACAAACCACCTGCATGTCTTTCCTCACCACATCTATAAAACTCCTACATGGCTCTTCTACCAATATACCCCATATACCCCCTCAGCACATGAACAAACCATCTCAATCGCACACCCCTCACCTTGTCTCCAAAATGTCCTACTTTCATCGTCCCTCTTATAAACTCATTTCGAATTCTGTCCATCTTTGTCACTCACAAATGTAAATCGCAGCATCTTCAGCTCCACCCGCTGTCTTTTGGTCAATTCTACTTGATGTAGAGACTCAATTGCTTTAATTCCTCAGCCACATATTAATCTTTAGTTTATTTTCACGCTGAACAAACAGCTTTTGTGTGTAGAAAACTCATCTTAAGAGTAGCGTAGAGGCCGAGTTCGAGGCTCACGCGCCAACGTTTTAGAACTCGACGCCTCCTATGGCTGAAAATGATTTACATAAAGTTTGAACTACACACAGTGGCCCGTCTGCTACACGAAATATCGGTGTGAGCGCACGCTTAAACGCAGCGTTCTTTCGGATTATAGTGTCAGTAACTGTGCTGATGTAGTCAAAGCTGTCTGTCAGTATATTCTATCACATATTATCACACTCCCACGTCATTGTCAGATCATTTTGCCCTGGATATGTGTGTATGTGTGTAGGAAAGCCTATATAACTATACACTCGTCCCATATAAATTCATTACATTACAGTCATTAATGATGACACTGAGTTCATTTGCAGTTTGATCAGGTCCTCATAAAGTCAGTAAGAGCAATAAACACATCATGTATGTACAATAAAACAACGAAACAAAAGCAGGAATGATGTTGTGACTCTCATTCAGGATTGGTGCTATTTCCAGGGTTTGATTCTGATTGTGGGCTGCATCCGGGATTTGTTCAATTTGAAGCCATTTCACACTATTTCCTCTTCCGTTTGTAATGCATCTTACGCTTCTATGTATCGAACAGAAATTATAACCCTTGTGTGGAACATAGAACAGGAAGTAACATGAGAACGCTGTCATATAGAGCCATGGGATTGCATTGATTTTACACAGAGTTGGGGGGGGGATAAGTTAAGTATAATACACACAAAAGCAGCCGGAAGTCCATTATTCTTCTATAACAGTATGGTCTGGAGTGTGTTGTACTTTATTTATAACCCCTCACCCTACGTGAAATCGGCGCAATTCCACAGCTCCTTATAACGTCCATTTTGGTGCCGCTGTCCAGACTGATTGACTGTTGCTGGGATTCGAACTCATGACCTTCTGATAACAAGACCAGTGTCTTAACCTTTGAGCTACCACGTATCATGCTCTCATATCAGTGACCGAGGCTCATGCCACTGTCATCGAGGCTCATTCCCTTTACAAAATAGATCGAATTATGTAATGATTATGAGGCTTTACTCATGTATTATTTATTTATTTATTTATGCTCGTTAAATACACTAATTACAGTAATAGGGTAAATTATTGACTTCATCCGTACACAGTTTTATGGATGAGCATTTTAAAGTTTTTTTTTTTTTTTTGTGTACAACCAAATGATTTTTGAATAGAACTTGGCACATTTGGGCATCTTTGCTCCATCGTCAGCAGATGGTGCTGGCAAATGTGAGTATTGTCTCTAAAGTTCCTCTCCTCTCTCTCTCTCTCTCTCTCTCTCTTTCTCTCTCTCTCTCTCTCTCTCTCTCTCTCTCTCTTACTGCCTCTCTCACTTTCACTCTCACTCTTTCTCTCTCTGTCTTTCCTGTTTGTTCCTTTATCTGCCCTTTCCTCGCTTCCTTTTATCCGTTCACCCTTCTGTCTTAAAGCTTCAGCCGTCTTGCCCTGGTGTGTGTGTGTGTGTGTGTAAAAGTAGTTGTTAGACTCTGGTAGCCCACAGCTCTGCACCATACTGCTGTCAGACGCTCCAGTAACCGGGCAGGGAAACGTTCTGACAGCGTTTCTGTCATGTACAGTAGAAACAGTGAAAGAGAGCGAGAGAAAGTGAGAGTGTGTGTGTGTGAGAGAAAGAGAGAGAGGCAGTAAGAGAGAGAGAAAGAGAGAGAGAGAGAGAGAGAGAGAGAGAGAGAGAAATGAGGAGGGACGTCATGTAGAGAGACATTACATCATTCATCGACTCCCATGTCATTCGGCTGACGTCTACCCTTGCACGTATTTGGACCAGATTTTTTTTCTTTTTGCATCCCTTAAATAGGATTACAGGACCCCCTAGCTGCTCATCTCGCTTTTATCCTTTGAAGAAACGTCAGAATGCATCCCCACGAATCGTTCCTGTTAAGTCTATCTATAATTATCCACAATTAGCGCAGCTTCCAGTCTGCGAGCCGCTCATTTCCTCATGACTCCAGGTGGTTAATTGTTCTTATTTAAGACTTTTGTTGACTCGTCGTTCAGCTTTAGGACTTTAGGACCCACTCGCCACGGTTTGATAGCAACAATAATGTGAACATATGGACGTCCTTGGCATGAACAACCAAATAAAAGAGGCCGAGGCGTAGCAGGAAGCTAATTATGGCACTCTGGACTGGTGGATGGGGGAGGTGTGATTTTCCTTGTAATGTAACTTATGATTTTAGGGATATCTGAGAAATATTCAGTTAAAGAATGCTACGCTCAGTATAGATAACTATGTGAGTAAATGGCTGTGTGATACCGCGTACTGCTCTTCTGCGTAACTGACACAAAGCGTATTCGCACCTTGTGTTTGAAGGCCGACGCCTTCTTTTTATGCAAACGTGATTTTCTGTCTTGTTCGTCCCCGTTTCTTGCGTCAAAACAGACCTGCTGTCTCTCTGCATATCTGCGTATCTTTCTATCGCTCTTTCTCCCTCGCTCCGCTTTTTCTGTCACCCGAACGTCACTCATCGAACACGAACAGCAACAGAGAGGCAGGTATACAGCATTACTCATCTGTGCATTTATCTGTCCATCTGTCCTCTGTTTTCCTCTCCGTCATCTCGTATGTCTTCTCATCGTTCAGTCTCCTTCTGTCTTCTCATCGCTTTTATTTTTTTTATTTTTTACCTTTCTCTATTATTTCATTTTTCATTTCTCTCTATATTTCTCTCTCTCTCTCTCTCTCTTTCTCTCACTCACTCTTCTCCACTTATCATTGTCAACTGGTTCTACATTGAGTTCAGGTTTGAAAGAGAGACATCAGGCAAAAAATTGATTTCGAAGAATAAGCAGGCATGAATATCAGGTTGCAATGCTGTGCTGTCACGTGCAGCACTATCTTTCTCACACACACACACACACACACACACACACACACACACACACACACACACACACAATCTGGCTTGTTCCTCCATAGCGGATATGGAGCCACTGCGCATCGCACATGCCAGGATTCAATGACAAATGCAGTGAGAAAGCTTTGCCACCTACAGAGATGACAAACGCCTCTCACACGCTGCTGTACATCACGACACGTGAGCATTAACGCAGAGAATGAAAAAAAAAACTCATTTACAATTTCGCAAAGAATACATTTTTACAAACAGTTGTTTAATGCTTACACTCAGAAAGCAGGTTTTTATTAAGTCTAATTTCACACTCATAAGTCAGTGAAGGAACCTACACCCTCCAAGCTGCTTACAACCAAATCACTAGCAGTAGTGTGTTTTTGTGTCTTTTTTTTTTTATTTCTTTTTAATATGTACCTGTTAACATGGTCAGACTGCAAAACTAAATGTAGGAATGTAAATAAGTTTTTATTAAACTATGAAACAGAGGTTCCCTGGAACTTTATTTATCTACTATCCTCTTCAAAATAGTTCCCTTGTAGACTAATCCAGGGCTTCCAGTGTTCCTGGCACTTCCAGAATGTGTCCTGGAAGTCTTCTTTATGAAACCTGTCAAGCATCTTCAGCGATTTGCGCTGGCTCTCCACAATGGTGTCAAAACGGCGACCTAAGAGCTCGATCTTTATCTTCGGGGAAGAGGGTGGAGTAATCGGAGTAGGGTGGAAGCGGAAGTCCTCTTTCGTTTATGTTCTTCTGCTCTTGAAGCACACGTGCCATTCAGAACACCTCGGACGACTTGTTGCACCGTGACCAAACACATGTGGTGCCGAACATCTCTGTTTCACGCTGAAATTTCACGTTCGCTCTTGCTGTCCGTGATGAAATGGCAGACGTGGTAATGCAGACGGTCAGAATAGCCCCAGTTAGCACTGATGGTCTCAAAAAGTTTCGATACCACATCGTTTTTTTGATTCTATCACTGATTCCACATTCTATCTATAGCATTTATTAACGTTTCCCGATTCCATCTGTTTTCAATCATCTCAAGGGTAACATACAGTACAACTACATTTACCAGGTACTAATCTTCTAAGTTAAATTGGATATGTATATGGCTTCAGAATCTTAATATTTTCCCCCTTAGTATTTCATTCTGAGGGTTTCCCTGTTGGTCTAGTGGTTAGGATGGATGCGGCGCTCTCATCGCTGCGGCACGGGTTCGATCCCTGGTCAGGGGATCACCCCCAGCCATTAGGGTTGCACAAGCCTTAGTGCCGGTCCCAAGCCCGGATAAATTGGGGAGGGTTGCGTTAGGAAGGACATCCAGCGTAAAATCATGTGCCAAATCCAACATGCGGATGATCCGCTGTGGCGCCCCCTAGTGGTAGAAGCCGAAAGAAAGTCTTAGTATTTCATTCTGATGTTTAACAATAGAGATGTCGGACGATGTATTGGGAAAAACGTACTGCCTTCTGTTTTAGATAATATGGCACATACAAGCTAACAAACCAGATAAACTTGTGCCAGTCTTCAGTTTGCGAAGCATGAACAGGAGGATCGAATTAAGGAAATGATGCAGCGTGTTGTTTATATGCTGCCTTGCTGTACAAGAATTCAAGGAATCTCTCCAGTGCTGTTCCCAGAGCACAGGCACACGTAGTTTATATAATTGACCCGAATTTTTTAACGAGCTTAGTTACAGGTAAGAATTCGTTAGGGTTATTAGAAGTCCAGACTTCACTTCGGCAGTCATTCCTGATTCGTTTAATGAACTAAGGAGAGTAGCAGTAACTTTCTGCTTTCGTTCTGTGGGCTTTTTTTTTTTTTTTTGGTTTGTTTTTGTGTTGTTTTTCTACAGAACACGGTTCCATTGTACAATCCTACCTACTTCTCTAGGTCTTTTTTGGACCTTTACTGTAGAGGGTCATTAGTGGAAGCCTATGTGCTGATTTGTACTGATATTTTATGCAGATCACAGAGGTGATCATACGCCCGAACAAGAGAAAAAAAGGAGTGAAAGGCTAGCAGTGGTGGGACAGAGAGAAGAGGACATGAGGGATTAACGTTACGCTAGAACAAACAGATACGCACAGAGGTTAAGGCTTTGTCTATTCTTCTTTACCTCCAGGGACACCGAGCGAGTAAAGTATATATCTCTATGACTTAGAACAAGGAGTGTGGAAATCTTTCTTTATCTACAACCTCCCCCACATCGGACTCCAGCAGGATCTACTATGGAGCAGTAGAAACCCTTAGAGAAAGCACAGTGCTGAGTTATCACTGATTGCACAAGCTTTCTTTCTTTCTTTCTTTCTTTCTTTCTTTCTTTCTTTCTTTCTTGCACACTTTATTAAAAAGTGTGCATTGGAGAGAAGTTGGCATCTGTATCATGATCCATCGTTTTTCACGTTTGCATCAGTAAAAACAGATTTATTTAAATATAATTATAAGTACATGCACTATACTTTTATTATTTAGTAAGTGACCAAAAATTTGTGATTCATATTTGATATGTAGATTGATTTCTCTTCTGTTTCTCAAACACGTTCTCTCAGAACCACGCCTGCTACAGTATGTGAATATAAAGCATCACGACACTATGGAGGCCGAGGTATGTCCCGAGAGTCACATAAAATACAGATTTACATGGCAGAGGTAGAGCTGCATCTCCACGGAGATGGAACAGGAAGGGATTTTTTTGCACTACAAAGGCCAGAAGGCACTTCTAAGATAAAGTTATGATTTGCTGTCTGTCTGAAATAAAAAAGAATTTTCTGCACCATATTTAACTGCATAGCATCAAATTTTTTTCATTGTCGTCAATCAAATCAAGATTGTATCACGCAATAGGGCCTTTGGTAGCTGCTTCATATGCATCTCTAATGTATCGTATCGCTGCATCAGATATACGGAGCTGAACATCGCTAATAGAGAATATACCAAAGCATTGTAAACAGTAAAACTGTGATGAGACAGAATTGCATCTGTTAAGAAGGTGGAAGAAAATAAGTACTGTGTGATATGCGTTTTCTCACCATGGTTTAAAATATTTCCAACCTTTTTTAAAGCATTAACCTCAATAGTTTTTATAAGAGAATAAACCGAGTTGCAATACAAATGTACTGAAAATGTAATTTTTGGTGGAACTAATACATGTGCACCCAACGATATTCCGCAATTCATTGAATGCAGTGTTTGGTGTGTTTTTTTTTCCCTATGCGGAGACGTGAATGCTTTGCGAGAGGTGTGTGACAGATGAGGTCATTGTATAGTCACTTTTCGTGCCATGGTGAAGGTCAGATGTTCGGATATCGAATGTTGAAACCTATCATTAACCGAGTATTAACTGCTTGACCTTGCCTTGTTGATCATGCGTGCCATGATTAGGCATTCTTTCGGCGTGCCGAACATGCGTCCGTGTGCAATTTCGTGCGCTGCATTTGCTCGTATTCTTGCCTGACATGAGCACGTGTCCGAGCAGAAGGCCTCTGCATAAAATCGGCTCTCCAGAAGGATGGCGATAGAGATCTGAAAAGTACAAGCTGTTTCCCACTTGAGCATGTGACACTTTCTGATCGAGACACTGCAGAACATCATCTGTCTGTCTGTCTGTCTCTCTATTTCTCTCTCTCTCTCTCTCTCTCTCTCTCTCTCTCTCTCTCTCTCTCTCTTTCTCTCTCACACATGCTCACAAAGAGTTTAGCATCTACGTAATCTTGTAAAAAAAAAAAAATATATAGTATTTGCTGGATCATGTGCTATTATAGAATCTCACTCCCATAGTTTCTCCCTAATCCCTGACTCCACTATTGTAATCAACCACCCTGCTGTTTTGAATCATTTCTGATCGGAAGGTTGTAAGTTCAAATCCCAGCACCACCTAGCTACCACTGCTGGACCCCCTGAGCCCTTAACCCTCAGCTCCTCAGTTGTATAATGTGTGAATGTGCCACATGCTGCGAATGTGTTCATGTAAAATCGACCAACTGGGAAGGGTGAAGGCTAAAATCTTATGTGATAAGGAGCCATCAATCCATCTCTTGCATCATTAACTGTTGCTCAGATTTTGCATTACAGAATAATGTCACATACATGCGGCCATGAGATATTACTGTGATTGACATGTTACCACCCCCCAGCCATGAGCACAGCTAATTTTCCTCTCTATGCACAACAAACTGTATAATTATCACACCATGTGATTCGTAATTGAGAAACAATAGAAAAGAAAAGCGGCCTTATACTTGTCACCTGTACGTTACAGCATTATCTTAGAAAACAGGGACAGCCATGATACAGCCTTCTAGAGCACTGAGGGTTAAGGGCTTTGCTCAGAGGCCCCCAAGAGTGGCATCTTGGCAATAGCAGGACTTGTACCCCTGACCTTCCAAGCAGTAACCCAGAGCCTTAACCACTGAGCTGCCACCTTCCTGAAGTAAAAATAAAACATAGAACAAACCGTCACAGCCCATATCAAAGTGTTTGGAATAACAGTGTTCGGTATGTTCAGTATTGACGCGTCTACGATTATTGGCGCAAAATACTCAACAGGATCCTTAGTATGATTTATGACTGACTGTCTGACATCCAGGAAACCCTCTGGTTTTAACAGACGTGTCATGGCGTTACTTAGACAGCGACCTACACCCAGTCAGTAATCACCAGTATGCAATAGAGACATTTAATTTAGTGGGTATTAAAGGGAATAATCTCACTCGTAATCCAGTCACAGTGCAGCAGATTAGGCAGTGGCACACTGACAATGAGTGTCTGGCAGAAAAGTGGGCCATTAGACATCGACATAGAATCATAAAAAACGCAGCTCCTATTAGACAGTGCCGCTCGAACACACTCATTCCACAGCGGCCCAATCACACGCTCAATTTCCACTTCCTTTTTTTGTCGTGCGTGTGTATATATATGTGTGTGTGTGTGTGTTTGTGTGGTGATGCTTTAGTTGCACTTTAACAAGCTTGAGTTTTAGGGCCCTGTTCTGTTTTGAGTGGGAAGCTGAGATATTGAGATTCAAAAGGACTGTCAGCATGTCGGACTGTTTATCGCTTCAGAATCCGTCTCAAAAATATCACCTTATTAGCATCGTTAAAAACAAAGTGTATTTCCAGCCACTGGGTGTTTCGCAATCGAACCGTCAAGTTTTGTGCAGCGTTTGCTCAGATAATCACACTTCATGCGCATTCAACAATGGCTGAATATATACTATACGGGGAAAAGTTTGCATTTTTCATCCATATGTGCTATAAGTGTTTGAGGCACACCGTTGTGTAGGATGTCTTAGGATGCAGTACTTCACTAGGAGATCCAAACATTGTGCACAGAGCAAATTCCATGAAGCTTTCCATGCGTTGGAGTGGAAGATCTTGAGTGGCCTGCTATTGAACTATAACCTATTAAACCTATTAAACACCTTTGGGATGAATGTAAGCACTGACTGCAGAAAAGCCTCCTCTTCCCACCTCACCTACATCAGTGCCTGCCTTTACTAACACCCTTGTACCTGATTGAGCACAAATCATGTTTATATTTACATTTATGGCATTTAAATTGAACGCCCTTATCCAGAGCGAAGTACAAAAGTGATTTTTCATTGAATAAATCAGCACTGGTTCACTACGTTGCAAACTCAGGATGCCATCATCCTAAAAATCTGTTGGGAGAAATTATAGTAGTATCTACTTTTTACTTTTAACATGAAGACATAAATCAAACAGGGAAAATATGTGCTAGTTATATCGGTAGGAGAATGCTGAGGGTGGAGCCACCAACAAGGAGGAAAAGAGGAAGGTCAACGAGGAGGTTTATGGATGTGAGTTCAAAGAGGTGGACGTAGAGGACGGGGGGGTGGTATCGAGACGGATGGTCCGCTGTGGCGACCCCTAATGGGTGAAGCTCAAAAAGAGAAGTGTTTTAGAAAAAGGCAGGTATTCATATTTCGTTTGAAAATAGGCAGTGACTCTAGCGGAAGTTCTTTACACTACCTCAGTGCCAGAATCAAATCTCCACAAGCATCCCCCCAAAATCTTCGGAAGAGTGGAGGTTATTGTAACAGCGAATAGGGAGTAATTATGGAATGGAATGTTTAGAATGACCATACGATACATGATCCTATGGTGAGGTGTCTACAACTTTTGTCCATATGGTCCCCATAACCACACAAAAGAAGGGTATCTGAAACTGAGAAATCTTTTTAGTTTTTTATTTTTTTTTTTCAAAATTTTTGCCATAAAAAAACCCCCGATCCCCCACAATTTTTCAGTTCTTTAAACTTGTTTTCTACAAGGTCTGAACACATGGGAGCTTGTAACAGACTGATAGTACGTCTGTCCATGTGTGCGCATGTGTGTGTTTGTGTGTGTGTGTGATTGGAACCGTGCATTACAGCAGGGGTCTGTCGAACAGCCTCGTGTCCCAACGAGCCTCACAGGCTCCTGCCAAGCAGTGTGTGTCTCCCCTGTGGATGACTGTGTGCTTAGACGTGTCCCTTTGAGAAGAAAGATAGCCGGAGAAAGATGGTTCATTTTGCAGTGCGCCTGCTGTTCGGGAAGAGAACACTCACTCCCTGGCTTTAGGGAATGAACCGCACACGCGCTTGTGTACTCGCTTGTTGGTTTAATGCTGTAGCCGAGCGCTGAGACTCCATTAAGTTCATGACACACATTTAGCATTTGGCCACTGAGGAACCTGTGTGAGTCCTGAGGGTTGTGGAAAGAAGCAATGAAATGAAAGTTTTTTTATATTGCAATCCCATGACTCACACACACATATATATTTTTTGCTCACCTAGGAAAAATAAAGGAGCTTAGACGGAAAAGTAGAATACAGCTGTCTATATTCCTGCTTTCGGAACGAGAGAGGCTTTATCTCAGAAGCCCAGACGCTCCAGTAAACATGCTACAGCCTCCATCCGAATGAAATGCATCACAAGCGACCGTTTTTTTAAAGTATCCGGGTAACAATATTCCGCACGTCGGACATTGCGGATTGTTGTAAAAAAGGCTATTATTGGCACATGATGAAGTCATTTTTTGTAAGCGGACCGGTGATGTTTAAATCTTGCAGCTTTTTTAAATCCTGCACTATTACCACGAGATGTTCTGATAGTTCATGAGTTCAAATCCCACTAGCACCAAGCCATCAGCGCGGGGCCCCTGAGCAAGGCCCTTAAGCCTCAAGTGCTCAGTTGTATAAACAAATTACTTTTATAAGTACTTGTCTACATTTACCCAAAATCACCTTCAGAATTGTCCCCTTGCACAGCAATACGGCGCTCCCAGCGTCCAGGCCATCTTTGGAATACGTCTTAAATGTGTTCCTCTACGATTCGCACTGGATCTACAGAATGGTATCAAGAGGACCTTCATCTTCGGGAAGAAATCCGCAGGAGCCAAATCTCAAGAGTAAGGTGGGTGCGGAAGTGAGATCACGATGTTTCCAGCGAGAAACTGTGTTCAGAATGGCAGACGTGGTAATGCATGAGGTCACCAGTTTCACAGCTCCCGATGTACACACCGACATATAAAGATCGGTGCTCCCTGTGACTGTGTCGAAACTTTTTGATACCACCTCGTAATCAAAAGGAGATAGAGATTACAATGTCTACCAAATGCCATAAATCTTAATTAAAATGTACTGACACAGAAGAAGCCGTGTGCTCACTGTAGCTTCAGATTCTCAGGTCTTGCCTGACAGGACAGAAACCTAATGCAGCTGTAATTCATTCATCTCATGTGTTTTTTTTTTTTTGCTGTTCTTCTCTACGGTTGAAAAAAATGGTTGTTTGCAAAACTTTTGTTTTTGCCCCGTTCTGAGTAAACCCGGTAGATTATTGTGCACGGAAATCCTCTGAGATATCAGTCTCTGAAATACTCCGACCCATTTTTAGTTGAGTCGAAGCTCAATTTCTTTACAGCAGGTGTGGCTTCAGAATCAGTCCTGAGCAGTTTGTATACTGATAAGAACTGCCTCAATCATTTGTCTGCTGTCAGAATTGGTGTTGCACTCTGTTTTCCTGCCTTATCAGCCCCGGCGGTTTGGACGGTGTATATACGCAGGTAAAAGTCACACTCCTTCACACTGTCAGCTCGGCAGAGAGCGTAATGTCAAAAGAGACAACTTCCTGTCTTATCGGGCGAACCGAAGACTGCTGATTTAGCATCGGGGTCTCACGCCGTCGTGATTGATTACACACCTTAAGACCTTGTACAATGCCCAAGATTGTGAAGGTTGTCTTGAATGGAGAGAGCGATGGTGGAAAAGTTCTTTTCTTTACAGAAGCAAAATTTCTTATCAGTAAGAGCGTAATATTCCTTTATATCAAAGAAAGACTGGTTGTGCCATAAGCCTGGAAATTCGTACTGGCTGGGGTCAACCGATACCGATAGCTAGGTTGGATCGTACTTCACTTACCGATTAATCAACCGATATTTTTTTTTAAATGGATGCTGGATAAAAAAATAAATGAACACACTTCATGTAAATTAGTACTGAACTTCAAAAAAAACACTTCAAAACACACACAAAAAAAGGACCGAATCATGAAAATGTGCTAAATGAAATAAATGTGAATATATTAAATGATAAATATAATTATATAATTAAAAAATTAGAAATAATATATTTAATAAAGCGCGCTCCCTGCAGCGTCAGTGATTCACCTCTAGAGTCTGCTCTCGTGAAAATTGGAAGCCGGAAAAACTATCTGTAGGAATTTTTTGCCGATAGCCGATAGTTCAACAATTAACTGTCAGCGCCGATTATTCTGCAAAACCGACTAATCGGCTGACCTCTTATTCGTACAAATGTTTTCAGACAACAAGGAAAAGAAACAATATGCTGGAATTGAAACCATAGCAATGCAGGTGAGACGTGGAACAGGTGAACACTGGATGATCATTCAGCGTTATACAATTCAATGACATTTTATTTGTATAGAGCTTCGAAGCAGCTTTACAGAACGTATGAATTATAGAACAAGGCTGGGGCGACTGTGGCAAGGAAAAATTTGCTTAGATGGTATGAAGAAGAAACCTTGAGAGGAACCATACACAAAAGTGGAACCTTCCTCATCTGGTAAAACCAAGAGTGTGATTATAAATCATTTAAACATTACAGGCACCGGAGAGTGAGAAATCACTGGAGCGTGTAATTATGAGTGATGTCCTTTCTACAGTCAAATACAGTCAGTTGGAGTGGTGGAACCATGGTGCTCCTGAGCACCGCAACATCTGAGATCATTATAGAGTCAAGACCAATTCCTTAACTGGCAACAAGTTATTTAACCCCTTACTGATGCAGTGGGTAGCTTCTCATTTCTTACACAACTGTGTGGGAAGAAACAGCCTGTGGTCGTGGAAAAGATGTTTATCTGTTTCAGAAGAGTCAAATTATTGGCATCATCAAGCAAAGAAAACCTTTAAGGAAACTGCAGAAACGACTAAAATCAGGTTAGGAACTGTCCAACACGTTATTCAAAACTGGAACCAGGAAGAAATGTGGTCGGTAAAAAATCTTGAATGATCGTGTCATTCAATTACAAATCAAATCTTAAAAATAACAACAATAGAACTCACGGCTTTGATTAATAGCGACAGGAAGAGCATTTCCACATGCACAATGTGAAGTGAACGTCTCTAGCTAACCCAAGTTCATGGTGCATGAGACCTTATTTTTAAACAGGGATTGGCCACCATAGAGTCCAGACCTAAACCCCCTATGTACTGGAGCACAAGGTTATGATATGTGTTATGTGGCATGTTTTTGACAGCCTCATCCAGAGGGACTTTAGGTCCTTGTTTAGGGACCCAGCAGTGGAAACTTGATGGTGCTGGGATTTAAACTCATGACCTTCCAATCTATAGACCAATGCCTTAACCACTAAGCTACCACCTGACCAAAGTTCCAAAGTTTTGAAGCTAAATGTGAGAATGCTCTACCACCTTTATTAGACTTTGCTATTCTAGAATCTAGAGATTTTGAGATCTCGAAGTGTGTGGCAGATCGTAGTGTGATATGACAGGGGTAGAGACACGAAACCAAAAATAAACATCTGTGAACAAAAATATATGGTGTGAATATTAGTGCTGAGGGATGTGCCATATGTTAAGAAATACAGTAATGAAATATTTGAAGATCCCATATTCTCTTGTGAAGGCATGTACACTTGTGGGACATAATGCTTCCCTGATCTCCAGAGGTTTATGAAGCTTTGTAAGACATAGCACAAAGAACTACAATGCAGAGAGCTCGATATAAGTAAAGCTTTGAATCGACTTTTAAGGAGTTCCCCAGGGTTTTACTTTAAGTGCGTTAATGATTTTTTTATTTCGCTTTTTTTTTTTTTACCTGCGCTTCTTTTATAGCGTTGCTTATTATTTTTCACGGTTAATCAAAGCCTTCTTGAATCCCTGCTTTTTTTCTTTGTAATCGCCGTCTTTTATTATCATAATGCTCGTTCAAAACAGATGACGTGCAACTTGAGTGGGAAGCTTCCTAACTCCCCTGGATAACCAAAAATTGCAGTATAAATAGAGGCATACTGTGATGAGCAGTTTGTAAAAGGTTCAAAGCGAGGCTGTTTTGAGTTCAGTGTCGTGCTTCCTAGTCTCTCGCACTTTACTTTAATGAGGGAGGAGATGAAGGCTAGTCTCCCTTCCTAAAGAACAAACTCGGAAGATGTGTATGAAGAAATCCAGCAGCTCACAAATACTCACTCAGGGAGATATTTATTTAATGATTGATTGTTTATTTCTTGGAATCGAGTCGCAGTTTGTTAGCATTAATAAACATCTTCCGTCTTTCAGAAAAAAAAAACAAAAACATACGGCTCGTTCAACATTCTCCGCTTTGTTGATTCCTACAGTACATACTGGTCTAAAAGGGGATGACCCCCCTCCAGAAGGTCTTCTCGGTTTGCAACACTTCAGTAAAGCTGAGGTGCACAGCCAATCCTTAGAAAACTGTGTGCATCATAGTGGTTAATAGTCTGTGAAGTCATTGTCAGTGCAGGCCTCAGAAAGAAGGAAAGAACTTTGTAATACAGCTGTCTGTAAAAACCTCCATCATCTGCTGCGATCATGACTGTGAAATCATGGCTTAAGTCAAAGAAATTGCTGTCTCAGCGGGATAGGTTAGCAGACAGGATAGCATTGAAGCACCAGCGTCTCTCATCTGCGCTGTCAGACATGAGCCTGTGTGACTGAGAGGAGATTATAGTATGATGGTGTTCTTCTCACTGGAATACACAATGCCAGGGTTTCCCAGCTGACACACACTTGGGATCTCATTCTTTCTCTCTCTCACACATACACACACATATGACATGAGCAGTGCTATAGGATTAGAGTAACAGAGCAAAGAGGAATACTTCAATAACAATGCTAATTAATTTGATTTTCTGTAGAGGGGTGCTTGTGTGTGTGTGCCTTTTTTTGTTCAATGCAGATGATTTTCCAGGCTCCTGCTTTCTATCCTCAACCCACTTCCCTCCTCCTCCTCCTTTTCCTCCAAAACTCATGCAGCTACTCCGTCTTAATCATTTGAAGCGGTATGATTTAATCAGCCGTCGTTGATCTTATTATTCAGTGATATCTACGAGTTATTCAGTTACACTCTTTGGAGTGAATCAATTTACTGGACTCAAGAAGGAGAGGTCGACGTGAAGATTTTGGACACCACAAAACTAATTATTGACATATTTTGTATTTATTTTAAAAAATAACGAGCAGGTCTGATGTTTTAACACGTGTAGCAAGGCCATGTCCTATATCCCCAAAAACGTCCTGCTCTCGATTTCATTGCGGATGTTAAAAGGTTTTTCAACGACTGCAGCTTTGATTTTTTTTACATTTCAGTTCATCTCCCAGTTTAGAAAGACGTTAAAGAGTGATTCAAAGTAGTTTTTTGGAATGAAAATGGCACACCACCTTTTCTTTTCTGTTAACTGAGGTGGCACTGATAAGAAATACACCAACAGCGATCCAATATATTTTTTAATTGTACTAAGCTTTACGATAAACAACAACAAAAAAAAAGGATATCCTTAATAAATACAGAGAATGTCTGTGTTTTTTTTTGTAATTCGGTTAAACTCTTTCGCTTGGTAAATATAACAAACTACACAAACGTCTCTTTATATGAAAACTTGCTTGCCAACATTAGGATCAGCAGCAAACTCCATTTCCCACAATACAACATGGCTTTAAAACGCGACCGCCACACACTACACTTTTACACTTCTTGTCATCAAGTTACTGACCGTCAGTCACCAGATTAATGTTTTTTGACTACATGGTGCCAGAACAGAAAAGAGTCTTGATGTACACCTGCCTCATACCCTGAGAGACGATGCAACCGGTCGAACAGTGCTAGAAGATCTGAGGGAGTGTGGTGGTGTGTACACAGAGATCAAGCTGAATACTTTTGGGCGTTTGAGCCATCTGTGCCATCTCTTATTGTATACTACAAAGATGACAAAAAAACGTCATTGCATAAAAACGCCATGTTCTGACAACATCTTGAGAGCGCCTTCTGAATGGAATATGAAAGATTTTTCAAATGAAAGATTTTTGATTAATATGAAATTAATATCTATTAACGAAAATATAGTCGTTTGCATGTGGAAATGTTTACAAGCAAGTCACAAGCAATCGATCTGAGAGTCTTAATTAAGTCTTAAATGCCTCAAATCTTTTATAAAAACAGACTTTGTGTTTTTATTTCATATTGCACAACGCATTTCGTTCGTTTCCAACAGATCGATTATCCAAAGAACAGATCAAACAACCCAATTATTGTGTATAAGCTTTAAATTACACACGCTTATTAATCGCCACACTGTTCATAACGTTGGTATTTTTTTAGGATTTGTTTAATTGTGCAATTCGGGTTGTGTTTTGGGTTTAAGAAAAAGCACAGGCAGTGCAATCAGAAACACCCACACACACACACACACACACACACACACGTGAACACACACTTACTGTCTAGTTTATAATGCCACTATAATCACTATATCTCACCAACTCTTTCATCTTTAGCCTACAAGGTCAATGACTGTACAGTTATCTCCCGTTAAATATTCATGACTCCACCCCCTCCTCAGCTCGCCTGGGCTTCTGGTGGACCTGTGCGTGTTTGTCCTCTCGCTTTCTGCAATTAGCTCTCATCATCTCAGGTCAACAGCGTGCAGTGGTGCAGTCAGAGCTGGGTCGTAATTAAGAGCCGGCGTAGGATGTCTGTCTTTTCCACCAACTCTCAGACCAGTGTTTCTGCTTGCTGAGAAAGCCTAAGTGGAATCTAAAGACCGGCGGTTCTCCAGCCTGCATCATGCAGTGGTGTACACTGCTTTGTAGATCGCAGTGATCTCCTAACTCCAACTCTAACTCACCCATGCAAGCTTGGGAAGGGGTGATGTCATTGACTGAGACGGATCAAAAAATATTTTGAAAATTTGTCAAAATTGTGCGCTTTTTTTTTTCACGTTTTTACTCTCCCGCTTAATGTCCTACTACTATTTCCGAAATGAGATTTTTACCTTCATTCTAAAACACTTTGATCTCCAGCTTTTGGAAAGAAAAAAACATACCACACAAAGTTATTGCACTATAGCTGGGAGGAGCCTGATCACAACCCCTCTTCAATACATATATACACAAACACATACAACATTCATACAAACACACACACACACACTTCGATTTTTTATTTTATGTCTCCAATAAACACATCTGAAATTAGATTTAAAGCCGCACCACCCCTGCTCAATCAAAAATCACTTTCTCAGCCGAAGAAATAAAGAAAAAATCATGAGAGTGTACAGTAGAAACAACATAGATGATGGAATTCTTATTAAATATCAGCGCAGACACACAAAGAAAACCGAGCATGTGCTCAATATCAAAGCTCGTTCAACTTCACTATCATATATAAGCCTTCCGTTATAGTGGCATTGATAATAAGTTCCACATCATATAACATTAAATAGTGGCAAAAATATTCATGAATATTCACACTTTTTTTTTTTTTTTTTTTACAGTCCCGATTTGAATTTCATTCAGAACTTTGGAATCAGCAAACAACATCTGACTATTTTTAAGAATTCGGGGCAGAATGAGTGAAAATCATTTTTGATCGACATGCACACAGATTTAACCGTTTTTGACGCAAAACAGCAGGATCCATCAAGTGTTAGACTGAAGGGGTTACGCAAGCAGCATTTTTCATTCATTTTTTTTATATCTGCTGATGAGTAAAGACTGTCATTTTAGAGCATTTTGGCTTGCAATTAAAATATCGCCTGCAAAAATCCGTGTAAATACTATAATCCAATATCAAATGATTCTGTGGATTAATTTTTGAGAGGCACTAAAATATATATATATTTTTTCAATTTTTTTAATATTATACCAACAAAATATGCATGTCGGTGGATAAATCATGAATTAATTATGTGTGTTTGTCCTTCTTTTGCCTAATTTTGTTACCAAGGTTTACTAGTTAATAAACTGCAGACATTTTCAATGTCTTTTATATCATTTTTCAGCACAGGCTGAAGTTTTCAGTGTTTGGGCTCAATAGCAAAGCACTGTTTATTAAAAGGTGTGTGTTTTCTTTAGGATAATTTTTTATAAAATATCTTGACCTAAACCAATGGAATGAACGTTTTGTGGAGTTGAGTGGATTCGTAGTCATTAAGACACCCACAAGTCTACACATATTCCTGTACCGCTGCCATGATGTGTCCCCATAATGTAAATGCTAATGATTGGGTTCTGAATGCTCGGTGTGAAAGAACCCCGATTTACAATTTGCCGCTGATTTAATGAAAAAATTGTACAGCGTTATAAAGCCCTAATTTGTGCCAGTGTGTTTTGGTGAAAGAATTTCTGTTGATTTGCTCCATGCTGTTTAAACATAATCGTACTTTATACCAGAAACCCGGCATGGCAGCGACTCCTTCATGAGTGTAAAGGACAAATCTTACAGTGTACACACACTTACACCTGAGTGGTCCAGGCCATAATGTGTTGCTATGGCCTTGTGTCTGGGATAAGGATGTGGAGGTGAAGAGAAAGTGGTGATAAAAATGAGTCACCTTCACTTCAGGACTGGGAGACTTTATCAAACACAGATAATCTTACTGTATAAGCATGGCCATGTTTTCTTCTCCTTGATAATTGGCTGGATGGCTATGAGCAAGAGTGCAGTATTAAATACTTTGATAAAAACATAATAAATCAAGAAATATAACTAACGAACTAACTAACTGATTAAGCGAATAAAAATCTTGATTTCCTATGGTTACGTTACAAACCCAAACGGACGCCACCCCAAAAATGCTATTTTATGTACATGGTACTGTACTGTATCAACATTTGACTTAGGTTTATCATTATTAATTATATTTATATTAATACATTTCATTTTTTAAACATAAAATTCCATAAAAACAATTCCCCAAAAGTATTGTGGTTTATTGTGCTATCTGCGAGAGACCGGGAAAATCAGCCAAACAAATATATATATATATATGTTTTGCTTAATATAACTCAAGAAAACCCTGATTCTGGGTATTTATGTCTAAAAGTGTACTTGGAAAAACCACGTATTGAGTTTAATAATCTTTAATGTTGACATTTAAAAGCTAATAGTAGCTGCTTGTTGAGAAGCACATAAGGGGTTTATTATATGAACATATTCTCTATGCTGTGTTGCTTCTTTCTGTATCAAAAAAACAAACATCAAAAATGAAAGGTAAAGCAATTTGTGTAAATCAACATTTGCATTGTATTTTGTAGATCAATATCAAATATAATACAACACTGTTTTGACAATTTTTGTTTCAAAAAAAGAAATATTTTGGTAATTTGCGAAGATTTAAGCATCTACATTCTAGATGCTTATTATACAAAATGAAATTAATTGTATATTCTAGAATAAATATTACATTTAATAGTGTATAATAATTACATATATGCATAAATTAAATACACACACATTGAAAACAAGCATAGTAAAGCCGCAGTAATACACGTTTGAAAACGGAGAAGTTACTGTTGTAGTAAATAAATGCTATAAAAGAGAATGGAAACGAAGAAACGCAGCAAACTAACAGGCCTGATTTAAAAAAAAGAAAATAATACGGGTTGGCGTACAAATGCATAATCATTCGCTTGAAACCCCAACAGTGAAATGTAACCGTTTACCGCTGCTGTTTGCTGCTTTTAGATTTAGTGTTTGTTCGCACAATCCATCACTATGTCTCGTGACTGGATCCGTTCTGTCATGACAGAAGTTACAAACCGAAGCTACAGTTTACACAATAGCACTTATTAATCTACACCATTTTCACATGATGAGGATTCTACAGTTTATATTCATCGTGCTGACGTTTCGCCTTCATCCGTGACTCCAGTGTGTTTTCTTTTCATGTGCTTGTGCATCACTGTGGTACTTCAAGCCGCTCAACTTTGAACAACTTGCAGGTTAAATCTTCTTTGTTGCGTTTCTTATAAAAAAGCTCTCCAATGCTTTGGATGAGTTTTTTTTTATTCCGGTTGACCCTGTTACTGTCCGCCATTATTCCGTGTCACGCTTAACCAAAACTTGAACAGCCCTTATTATTGATCTTCACTCTCTCTCAATAATAAACCTAAGTTAGGTTTAGGAAAACCAAAGAAAAGTCATGTTAAATATTGTTTTAAATTTGATGAATTAAAGATGATTTTTTAGTGAGAATATTCACACTTTCGCACTGTCACATTATCTCTCTCTCTCACTGTCAGTGTGTGTGTGTGTGTGTGTGTGTGTGTGTGTGTGTGTGGTGCCAGGACAAACACTCTCTCCAGCATGCAGACTTCCAGCAGATTACAGAGGATCTCTTTCCCTCCCAATCTTTTCTCTAAGCCTCCTTTTGCGTGTGAAGTGACACCCTGGGATTGTTAGATTGAAGATTAAATAGCCAAGCAAACACAAACACTCGAATTATACATTCGCATCCTTTTAGTGTGAAAATAGAAAGGGAAAAAAAAAAGTCGCACTTTCAAAACGAAAAATCTCACGCGTGGAATTTATCCGCTCGCACCCCGGAGGCTTCAGGAGTCGTCTTCTGCTGCGTGTTTGCACACTCGCGTGCGTTTCTGCGCAGAGTTTATTTTCGGCTCTCTCCGGCGTTAACTATAGGACGGCAGCCGCTGCCCACATCCCACAGGCTGGCAGTGCCGTCCGCTGGGCCGTTGCCGTGGCAACAGAGAGCGGGGAACCAGAGAAAGGAGAGATGGAGATAGGCATTTTGTAGAGGAGGAGGTTCTTTTTTTTGCATTCATGAACTAGTTTCTGGGAGTCCCATGAGACTAGGTGAGAGAGAGGTTTTTTTTTTTTTGAGGTCCTTAAATATCCATGCTAGGGTTTTGCCACTCGATTTTCTGTGGGTGTGAAGACTCCGGAGTTCACACAGCGTTATTTTTGTAACGACACGGGTGGATTGATGTAAAAGAGGAGGCAGGGTGGTGAAAAAGAAACCAAACTTTCATCCAGAGAATGTGTTTGATTGCTCGAGTGAATTGAATTGCAAAATGTAATAATGTTGAATAAGCAGTTTTAGAAAACACGTTCTTTTTTTAAGACAATTTGTATTCAAAATTACCCTTTTTTTATGGTGTTTGCCTTGACATGCAAGAACTCAAGCTTTCTGGCAATAGATTATTTAGTATGAAGTATCTCCTTTAATTTGGATTGACTGTATAGTCTGTATATATAAATATATTTATTACATTTATTACATTTTTTTTATATACATCAGTTAAACCACCAAAGTGATCATTCTGAGCTACACTGCAATTCAAGTCCATCATAAAAGCAGATCATTCATAATCAAGTCTAAATATAGTCTCCAATGTTGCATGTCTGAGGGAAGCACTAATAACTGCTAATACAGTCCCATGCTGTAGCTTAGCAGAGGAAACAGTTTGCTAGTCTTTTCGTTCGGGCAGCGCATGCTCTTTTTAAAGTCCGCCAGATGGTAGTTGGTAGAGTCCATGACTGGAGTGAGTGTTGTCCTTTTTGATCCTCTGTGCCCTCTTCAGACGTCTGCTCTCTCTACCGATTCTGACGTCTCATAGCTCAGTACCAATGATGTTCTCAGAGGCTATCAGAGGCTCTCTGCTTGTGCAGCTGACATGGCAGATACTCATGAGTGCTGATAAGCAGAGGTGTGAGATGTCCACTTAAAGTCTTGGGATACAGATGTGTTTTTTGATCATCTCAGCAGAACTTGGCTGTGGGGATTTGCATCTTCATTTAGACACAAGAGCATTATTGGAGTAAGACAACATGCAAAACGAGGATGATGTGGTCAAAATACTCATTTGCCTAATAATTCTGCACTCCCTGTAGATGGGTCAGGCAGTGATGTTTGGTGAGATTATCTGGGGTGCTGTTCATCCCTGTTTCGTGGGGTTGAGGTTGGAGCTCTGTGCAGGACGCTTGAGTTCTTCTTCTCCAGCTTTGAACTCTAAACCAATCATGCTTTTATCACTCAAAATTATATGTTTCATGATCATGCAGACTCAATACTTCAAAAGTGGTGGTGATGTCGGAGTAATTCAACCATGGACAAAAGTCTTGGGACACATGTCTTTTCTAGCCATTTGGGTTTTTTTTCCCCCATACCTGTTACCACAAGGTTGGAGGCACACAAATGGTGTCTTTGGATGGAGCAGCATAGAATTTTCCCTTCACTTGAACTAGGAGACCTAAACCTGTTCCAGCATGACAATAACCCTCTTCACAAAGAAAACTCCATGATAATATGCTTTACATAGATTGGAGTGGAAGAGCATGAGTGGCCTGCGGTTGAGCTCTGATCTCAACACCTTTTGGATGAATTGGAACACTGTCTGCACTCCAGTCCTCCTCACCTCACCTACATCAGTACAGTAAAACCCCGTTGGACGAGCATAATTCGTTCATGAATATCGCTCGAAGGTCCATTTGCTCGTAAGTTTTTACAAACTAATTTTCCCCCATAAGAACGAATGTAAAACGATTTCATCCGTTCCGAGATCTTATTCGTTAGATTATTTCTGCACTTAAAAGTGTCTGTAGCCTATTTAAAAAAAAAACAAATACACCGCAAATTACTGTACGGTAAACATAATTTAACACTTACCCATGTGGTAGTGGTTGATTGCGAGTGTGAGACGCACACCACGCTCGTACTTTTCCACTATTTCCTTTTTGGTTTCAATGGTAATTCTATTTACTTTTTTTTCCCGAGCACGATCACTGATTTTCTTGAGACATTTTTCAAGATTTCTATTAAACAACAAAAGCGACCAAACGACACGAAAACAACAAGCGGCTGATTCTACCCTCTGGGGAACCGGCAGCGTGGGTTTGCTCGTGCCTTCGAATTTTGCTCGCAAGGTCACTTGTATCTTGTACTATTAGTTGCTCGTACAATAGGGTTTTACTGTACCTGCCTTTACTCACACCCTTGTAGCTGAATGAGCTCAAATCTCTGCAATCACACTCAGAAATCTAGTGAAACATCTTCCCAGAAGATTGGAGGTAATTATAGTGAATAGAGAGAAAAAAGAGGGAATAGGGATAATACTTTTGTACGTATACAGTACCTTTTTTAAACAAAAGCTCAGACTGTGAAATCTGCTCAGAGTGTGTGACTGGTGTCAAAAGCTGTTAGGAATGTTACAGTTGAACATGAATAAAAAATAGCCTGACAAAGACTACAATTTATTTGCATAAGAGGGAATGTAGAGCAAAGTGAAAGCACTCTTCTGCTAAATGTGAAATAAACTGTATAGGGGGCTCATGCTTTATAGGTGAGCTTTAAACCATGGCTTTAAAAATAACACAGTGTTCAGTGGTGTAAAACGCTGCCTTTAGAGTTCTAAAGCACCGCATACGATCTCCTCCCTGACAGCCACACTTTTACACCGATCATCTGATATCGAAGAAAGCAGAACCGCCTTTTCTTCTTTCTTCGATATCAGATAGCAGATGAGTGTGTTTGCTGCGAGGCATGAGTGAGCATCAGCTCATAGTTCATCGATTCGCAAACGATTACAGCGTTAAATTTATTAATGAAGTTAAATTGAATGTTGTCGAACTACTGTTCTCACTCTGTCTCTCTCACACACACACACACACACACACACACACACACACACACACAGCCTGCCAGGCAAATAGAGAAATTGTCAAGCCTAACCAAGAATGTTAGCGTTTACATCAGAATTATTCTGTATTTGTTAAGTTTCTCTGAACTAAAACCTTCACCACATCAACAGTTACAACACTTTGATGAACAGCAACATTTTTCTTTGTAAAATAATCTGTATACAGACGCCCCCCCCACCATAAGAACGAGTTACGTTCCGAACGATCGTTCGCACCATGAATTTGTTCCTAAGTTGCTGCCGTGTCCGTTATTGGCTACGCATTTCTCCTATTGAGGTGAGAGCTATAAATACTAACAAAGAAACAATTAAATATATTGAAACAAATCTAAATAATCAGGGCTCTATACAATATTTTGTATTAAGTATTTTAAAAAGAATTAATAAAAAAAAATGTACGTAAAAAACATTTTTCGCTGTAATCCAGCGCGCATCATGTAGACTCGTTACGTTCAGATCTGTTTTGCATTTTTTCCTGACTCCGAACTTATTTTTCTTCGAGGACAGTTTTGTTCATATGCGTGAATGTACGTAAAATGGGGAGTGTCTGTATACATATTTAATATAATATTTATATATAAAACTTTTATTTAAATATATAATAAATAAGTACAAGTTATTTTAAGTATACTGTGTGTGTGTGTGTGTGTGTGTGTGTGTGTGTGTGTGTGTGTGTGTGTGTCTATATATATACAGACACTCCCCATTTTATATATATATATATATATATATATATATACCCATGAATATATACTTAAAAAATCCATAAAACTGAAAGGATGAAAAAGTCACAATGAGGAAAAGCCCAATAAATAAAGAAAATTTAAAGGAAATGAAGAAAAAACAAAATTAAAAGTGCATCATAAATCGTTTATCGCCTTCTATGTTTCCTACTCAGTTGCACCCACATACACTAGTTTGACAAATCATGCAGCATGCATTATTTACCATCTATTTTTTAAAGGCAAAATCATTTTCTAAATATATTAATAAACAAATCTCAACGCTATTCAACGCTCCTACAGTCACCCGCTATGTGTTTTTTCTACTAAATTCATAAAAGATGAATCAGTGTTTAGTGATCAGGCTTCTTCAGTTTTCCCGGGAAACGAAACGAATGTAAAGGTTTTAATAAACCTTCAAATCCTATTAGTGTAACAACTCCCCATGGTCATTAATACTACAGAGATTGTAATCACTGTGTGTTTGAGTTAAATAATATTTAGTAAAAAAATTAAAAAAACAGTAGTCATTTCAACCGTTTTAAATATGTGCCTCTTTTTTGTTTGCTTCATTAAATGTACGCTAGAACGTTGTAGCACCAAATGAAAATGATTTGATTTGATCCTCTGTGTGTGTGTGTGTGTAAATGCAAGTCTGCATTGAGCCCATGAGAAGTGTGTTGATGCGTTGCAGGTTCTCATTAAACAGCATTTCTCCCAAAAGTTCCACACTTTTTTTTTCTTCCGCTCACAGAGTGATGTTATCCATCTTTTGGCTAATTAGTGCTGTGGAGGAGAACGGGGGGAGGGGGGAGGGAGGAGGGAGAAGGAAAGAGACGTGTGAGGAAGGAAATTTGTTCTCTGAAGTAAAGGTGTTTTGCGTGTATGTGTGTGTGTGTGTGCATGAGGGTGTGTAAGAGTGTGTGAGTGAGCTTCTGAAGCTCCAAGCAGTGGCAGTTGGGAACGCTGACAGTTGTCACATGGTGTCCAGCGCAGACGTGAACGGATGCCCGTGAAGAAGCTACTCGGCTCTCAGCAAAGCCTGCCCCATCTGCCCACACACACACACACACACACACACACACACACACACACACACACACACATACACACACACACATTCACATATACGCACATACCTCATCAAATAGAATGAAAGAATAAAAAATGTACAGCTATTACAGTACTGAGCAAGTCTAAGATCAAAAAGCAGAAATTAATTCGAACGAAGGTTAAACACAGTGTGTATATTTTATTTACACTTGTACACGCAGCTCGAGTCCATCTTGAACCATTCCATGTCAATAGTCAGACACTTAAATCCTTTCGGAAACAAAAAAAAAAAAGTTTACAGTACAAAATATTCCAGATGCAAAATAAACAGCGAGCATCAGTTGTGCAAGCGCGAGCAGTTTGTTGATGAGCGAGTGACAGGAAGTTGGTAGCAACTCAAATAGCAACTCAAATAGCAACTCAAATAGCCTGGGGATCCTTGGGATTACTAAACAACACAGGAACTTTGAGGGTTTAGACTGCAGTTAATGTCAACAGTGTACAGTGTACTACAATAACTCAGAACTTTATGACCACCTGCCCAATATTGTGTTGGTCCCCCTTTTGGTGCCGAAACGGTCCTGAACCAGCGAGCATCAACAGCATGATCTTCTCCCGCAGCTCGTCTATTGAATCAGTCATAATGTAAAGCTTGATTGGTGTAATCAACCACACCTTAAGAACAATGAACTGTAATAAATGGACATTCGGTACCACCCAGATGAGGACGGGTTCTCTTTTGAGTCTGGTTCCTCTCAAGGTTTCTTCCTCATGCCATCTCAGGGAGTTTTTTCATGCCACAGTCACCACTGGCTCACTCATTAGTTATAAATTAGTTTTAAAATGTATTTGGATTGATTATAGAGTATCTCTTTTAAAATGTTCTCAAAAGTTTCTGAATGGAAAATGCTTCAGAATGTCACAGTACATGTTGGAATCCATGTTTCCCTTAATGAACTGCAGTTCCCCAGCACCAGCAGCACTCATGCAGCCCCAGACCATGATGCTACCACCACCATGCTCGACTGTAGGCAAGACACAATTTTCTTGGTTTTCATTACCAGGCCATCACCACACATGTTGGATACCATCTGAGCCAAACAAGTTTATCTTTGAAGCAGCTCCTGCACCTGACGCACAGCAGAAGGTCTCAACTTCTTTGATGGACCCTTGTGAGTCCTGTTCTGAGTGGAACCCGTCTTGTAAAACCTCTGTATGACCCTGGTCACTGTACTGTAACTCAGTTTTAGGGTGTTACTGATCTGCTTATAGCCTCGGCATATTTGTGGAGGGCAACAAGTCTTTACCATGAGGTGCCATGATGAACATCCAGTGGTTAGTATTAGAGAATTGTACTCAAAGCACCAAAACTGCTCTAATACAAAATACACACATTTGTATGTATCTAAAACTGTATATTAAGTTTTATCAGAAGAAAATCTGCACTGCTAAGCTAAAATATATCAAATTTTTTTTTTCTATAGTATTGTCCCTTGAGAAGATTATGCTAAAATGATTGCTGAAATGTAAGGGGTGTACTCACTTTTATTTTGTGAGATACTGTAGCCACTCTTTCCAACCATGTCGAACCTTAAAGGAGAACAGCAGAAGATCCATTCTTGTCACGAATGCTACAGAAGGCACAAGTTCACCACAACTTGAAGCTTTTTTTTAATATCGGAAATCCTTTTTTTAACGTCTCAAAGCTCCGCACATCGCCTGGAAAACGCGCATTTAATTTCTCCGACATGGTCCGGTGAATGACATGTCTTCTGTAGTCCTTTTTCAAGTGCTAATCTATTCGCACTTGAAAAGTCCTTGAAAGTCCCGGAGTTGTATTTTGAAGTGCTTGGACGAGGCCTGATTATTAATAGCAACGCATTTCACATGTGCACATTCGTATTTCTCTGGCAATGCGGTAAGTCAAGTGATTGTGCATATAGAGCGAGCTTCGAGTGGACGCAGCGAGATAGGGAGAAAGAGAGAGAGATACAGATAGAGAGAGACAGAGAGAATAAAAGGATATCAGTGCGCATTGTTAATCAGAAGAGGCAGTCAAGAAGCTCTTCAAATGAGCAACTGACGGAGAACAAGGTGCAGCGCGGAGACACCGGGGGGATAAGTGCTCGTGGCAGCGAAGCCGGCGTTGTAATAGATTTGAATTGAAAGAGAGGGTGAGGTGAGAGTGTGCGACCTCCTAAATACTGCCTCCTTTTTCTCAGACACAAGTGTGTGACTCACATCCGAGCGAGAGAGAGAGGCAAACAGGCACAGCCTCGAGGACTGTGAGCAAATATTCCCACCTGCTGCCGCCTCTAACGCTTCATTAACTGTGCGTTTAATGCAGAGTGAAAGAGATGAAGCAACAGCAGTTTCAAGTAAAGACTGCACTCCCAGTTGCTGAAAAGTTTTCTGTGCGTGTGTGTGTGTGTGTGTGTGTGTACAGGTCTTGCGTGGAACTGCTCTTGTTCTTAACACTGTTTCACAAATGTGCTCCTCGACCCTCCCACACAGCCAGCTGCTATGTCTTTTCTCTCTTCATTAATCTGTCTATCTGTCTATCTAATCATCATTGTTTGTCTCTGCATGTTTCTTACTCTGTCTGTCTCTCCGTTTATAATGTATCTTGAATATTTTTTATTCGAATGGCCACTATCGAGCTGTCTGATACAGTATATACACCGTACAGGCAAAAGTTTGCGGTCACCCGCCCAGATGATTCACATATAGACTCTATTTGTACTGGAGTTAATGTCAACAGTCTGCTACACTGACTCAGGACTTCAGTTTGTCTCTGATCAACATGAGGATGGGTTTCCTTTTGAGTCTGGTTCCTCTCAAGGTTTCTTCCCTTTGCCATCTCAGGGAGTTTTTCCTTGCCACAGTCACCACCGGCTCACTCATCAGGGACAAACTTACACGTATAAAGAACATCTTTTTTATTCTTTATCACAAGATTATCTATATAGCGTTCTCCGCGCAGTGTGCCATCTCGCACCAAAAAAAAACAAAAAACCCCGTAGCATCAGTGATTCGCCTCTAGAGGCCGCTCTCGTAACAACAGCGAGTAGTAATGAAGCCGGAAAAACTATCGGTATGGATTTTTGATGATGGTTGCATACCGATTACTCAGACAACCTCTGATATCTTCATTCATGGTGAGACATTGTCGTGCTAAAAACCGGTTTGGTTTTACCTTATCTTTTACAATTGTGTGCCTTCAGTTTTTTTACATACTGTATCTCACAGAAGTAAGTACACCCCTCACATTTTGGCAACCATTTAACCATAGAACCATAGAAATAAAACATGGATATATTTTAGTGTAGTCATTGTGCAGATTGTACAGCAGTATAGATTTACTGTCCTCCGAAAATAACTTCATAGCCATCATTTTAAAAATAGCTGCCAACAAAAGTGAGTACACCCTAAACGAACATGACAAAACTGTGTCTTAAGTGTCAGTATATTGTATAAGCACCATTGTTTTTTAGCACTGCCTTAATTCTCCTGGGTATGGAATTCACCAGAGCTGCACAGGTTGTTGCTGGGATCCTCTTTCACTCCTTTATAATGACAACACGGAGCTGCTGGAAGTTAAACACAGTGCGCTTCTCCGCGTTCCGCTTAGGGATGCACCACAGGTGCTCAATAGGGTTCAGGTCTGGATACATACTTGGCCACGTCATCAAAATCAGCTTCCTCAGCAAGGCATTTGTCATCTTGGCAGTGTGTTTTGGGTCGTTATTATGTTGGAAAACTGCCGTTTGGCACAGACCGAGGACTCTTCTTTGATGGACCCTTGTGAGTCCTGTTCAGAGTGGAACCCGTCTTGCAAAAACCTCTGTATGACCCTGGCCACTGCACTGTAACTCAGTTTCAGGGTGTGACTGATCTTCTTATAGCCTCGGCATATTTGTGGAGAGCAACAATTCTAAATCTGAAATCCTCAGAGACTCTTTACCATGAGGTGCCATGATGAACATCCAGTGGTCAAAATTGTACTCAAAGCACCAAATATGAACTGCTCTAATACAAAATACACAAATTTTGTATGGTCCTGTCAAGCAGACAAAAACGCGAGTAAACAGGACGTGTGGCTTTGCACGGTTAAGTGACGTACAGCTGTTATAACTTAGGGTGTACTCACTGTTGTTGCCAGCTGTTTTAACAATAATGGCTGTATGTTAAGTTCCTTTTAGAGGACAGTAAATCTGTACTGCTATACATTTGACTAATCTAAAATATATATTCTATAGTATTGTACCTTGTGAAGATTCAACTAAAATGGTTGCTAAAATGTAAGTGGACACTTTTGTGTGATACTATATACATATATTCACATTACAGGAATCACTACATCCCTGACTTTCTCAGAATGTAAAAGGAAACATAGTCATTAATAAGCACCGACATAAATCATTTCACACTGTTCTAAAAATGAATCGACACTTTCTGAATAATTCAGCGGCAGCAGCGCTATAGATTTATTCGAGAATGGCAGCCGAAACAAAACCATACACATGCTGTAAGTGTAGACAGGGATTGCCATGAAGAGCTCAAGACAGTGATGGCGTCATTAACTAACAGGATTGCTGCCAGGATTAAGTGAGGCGCAACCAAGAATTAGAATGCACTCGTCACGTCCTACTGTTTCGGGTTTTCATAAGGGCTCATCATTCATATTAAACACGGCTGTCTTTTAACCGTATCCCGATTAGCTCTTGACGGAAACAATTCAAATTCATTCTAGCGTCTGTTCTCATTTCTCCGTATCTTTCTGACTGTCTCATATTAGGATAACGTGTTTTTTTTTCTCCCTCCTCTTTCTCAAGTGATTGGGGTGTATCATATATCGGCCTCTCTCCCATAGGCTTGGCCTCTAACTAGGTCTAATCCAATCAGGCAGCTCCGTATTGGCACGCATGGAGCTCTCTGTCTTTCTCTTACGCTACTCAGTTTCCATAAAGTCACTTAAGTCCAGGAACTCCCCTATAACCGGAGCGCCATTATCATCCACCCCGCCCTCCACCACTGTTTTCCTAACGACCTCGAGTAGGTGTGCTGAAAAATAGCGCTCGAGATCGAAAAAACCTTCACGGTCGCGCAGCTCTTCCTGGAGAATATTACGAGAGGAAAGGGGGGGGACACTCGCTGGGGAAATCTAAGACGAGCATCTATTGTATTAGCGTTTCAGCAGACAGTATTAAAACTGTAATCAGACTCCCCGAGGCAGTGCGGGGAGAGAGAGCGTGAGAGGAGGAGGAGAAATGAGACAGGGAAAAAGGTTATTAGATGGGGTGGGCTTGCATTTGTGGGGAAAAAATAGCAAGTGGGAGATTGAAAGAATGAACGGAGGTGAGAGAATGGAACCTGGGTTCTTTAAAATGCAAGTCAGGCACCTGAGAGTTGCTGTAAATCAGCAGGTTAGGAAAAGCCTGGTTTAAATACACACACACACACGTATGTAGTCACACACACACTTACTTGCTACTTCTCGACTCCATTTGTTTTCATCTCGAGCCCTCTAATTGAGTGGCCTCCTATCTCTGTTAAAGATAATTGCTGGAAAAATGGAGTGTTAGAGGGAGAGATTAATCTTGTACTGATCGCACTGATTACGTGTTGGTGAACGATTGAATAAGGTATCAAATAACAATCCAACGCTGCATGGATCAGTATTAGGTTTCTTTTTAATATTTAATTATGTCTACCAAGGTTAAATGGGGCATACCAGGAGTGACTAGGGGTCAGGGTTAATCTTCTGATCAAGTCACTTTTTTCTTTGTATCTGCTCCGAGCACGGCACGAGGACGAGGTTAATCTGTTCCGATTTATGTGCTCAAATTCAAATGTAAAAAGACTTTTAGCAAGACCTCTTTTGGTGAAAAAAAACTAAACAAAAACAAAGCCAGGCTCCGCAGGTAGTTTATCGAAATTGTTTCAGGCAATAGCTTGAAGCATGAATTCATCTTTTTAAGGGTGTATGATTTATATTTCAGCCACCTATTGCAAAAATACTCTCGAAGAACTAAATTTCCTCCAACGTCAGAGGAAATTGAAAAATCTGGAGAAAGCTCGCAAAACAAACCGGAGCTCTGAGGCGGCACTACAGCGCCACGTCAGCCTTTATATTAGCTTTATTTTTTAATTATATAAATAAATACAATAATAATATAAATACACGCTTTATCTAAATGGCTCGTTTTATACAAGTTTATCGTCCTCGCGTTAAACAGAATTGTAGACGTTATTAGACATCACACACGTATGCTGTCCTGTTGTTGGGGCTACGTTTGTCCCTGTGTTTGTGTCAATCCAAACAGTGGGACGCTGACCATGACAGATCATTGTGCAGCTCTTAGAAAGAGATTTATGACATTGCTCATGGAGATTGAAGAGCGAATGCAAAAGAAATTATAGACTTAACAGCTTTTATAGTATTTATTGTAAAAGTTTTACTGTTATGGTGTTATGTAGCATTCATTACTTCGTATAATCTATTGAGAGAAAGAGAGTGAGAAATAAGAATAAAGAGCATAAACTATATGTTCAGTCTTTTTTTTTAATATACGATCCAATCCGTTTCATTATTATATGGCAGAAATAGAAACAAAAATATTTTAAAAAATATTATTGAACCCAATGTGTACTTGTGTGAAATGTGTACACATGTTACGTACAGTATATTCTCACATTATCTTTATTTCTAAAGTATCAGGTAGGTTGTACTGGTTTTTAATGATTTTATTTGCTGTTTTAGTCTCCACAATCTTGCCCTGTTTGGCTCTATGAGCAGCTTTTCATGTTTTTATCATTTACCCAAATTATTATTCTTTTTTTAAGAAAGCTGGCTTTAAATTCTTGTTTACAACATTTAGCTGTACTAAGTTTTCCTGCTTATATTGTATAGTTTGGACTAGGATGTTCCATCTCCTGGGATTTCCTTGTGAGTTCCTTTTGTCTGTCTATTTCGAGTAATATAAATGAAAGTCCTTTAGCCATAGAGTATCGGCTATCTGCAAAAATACATACCGATAGTTTTTCCGGGTAGTGTCTGTTGCTGGAGCGACTGAGAAGATCTGCTGTCATTACGAGAACGGCCTCTAGGGGCGTAGCGATGCTACGTGCTGTTCGTAATTCTAATTTATAAATTCTATTTTAGAATTCATATATTCATTTAACATCTATTCATTTTTGTAATATTGATCATAGTATTATTTCTTCATACAATCCAACCTAGATATCAGTATCAATAAAATCCACAATCAGTAGACCTTTAGTATCCGTCAGTCTTACATACCTACTGTAACGCCAACCTGCACCCTGTATGCATTTATGCTTAAAGATCTTAATCGTTTTGCTAAGAAGAAATTTCTCCTGCTTTTACTAACCAGGTCTTAGAAAGATAATTAGTCAAATTAATGTTTTAATCCACATGGTTCTGTTAAAAAAATACATTTATATCTGTTTATGTTAATTATGTTTGTCTGGCTCCAATCAGCTTCTGTTGTTCCACTTTGCATTGGGACTTCGATGTTTGGAAGCTGAATCTGTGCCTCTTTGACGGTTTGCTGTGAATTCCCTTTCAATGTTTACACTGAAATATCTAATAAAACCCAAAACCTATCCCATATTACCATCACCTTACCAATTGGGCCAGGCAGCAAGGAGCATCTACAGGATTTGCTTGATAATATTTTGGCAACACTGCAAATATGCAGTAAAAAACCTGCCTCTCTTTCTTGTCATTTCTGGTTCTCTGTCTTTTTCTCCATCTGTGCTTCTCATTTAAGGGCGAAGTACTTCCCTTCTCTACGTGAAACCTCAGCATACCAGCAGGCCTTGCTGAATAATTAATTGGTTTTAATCGATGATCAGCTGGCAGGTGTCTGTTTGCTTCAGTAATGTGTGGAACGGCAAAATACGAGTAGAACTCAGCATCCCTAATCACCCTGTTTACTGCCCCTCGAACGACTGCATCAACCCAGAGCATAGCAAAAAAACCTACATTTCTTCACCTGGAATTTTATTGCACAATCTATCCTACTCCATCTTAAATCTACAAATGCTACACCATTCCCTTGTCATAAAACTACCACCAATGCACCACCAACTCTGCCACTTACCCAATGCTAGTCATAAATATACCATAAGTAATTGTCCAAAATTTTCACTCAGAGCCCAACCTTGCATGAGAATCCAGATTTGCATGCAAAGGTGTCCACATCATATCATTTTCTGTAAATTGAAAAAACAAGTTACATTATACAAATATACTGTACATCTATATGGAAAACTTGTGGCCAATAGTTAAAATTTTCAGGTCATGACAATCCTAAAGTATTGACTTTAACTAAAGCATTCAACAACGATGACCTGCTTTAAACAGCTGACTTAGAATTTAATTGATGCCTACAGAGGAGAGGAAGGCTATAAAATGATTTTATTATAAGCTGTGCACTTCCAGCTTGCAGTTTCCCTTCTTGGAAATTTGATTAAGAAATGGCAGTTAAGGGGAACTGTAGAAGTCAAGTCAGGATCTAAAATCTCTCACATAGACTGGCTCCTATACTGCTCAGAATGCCAAAGCAAAATGTGTAGATGCCTCTGCAGAATAAGTGGTTGTAAAAGATTCTACTGTGCAGCACTGCATAAACATCATCTGCATATAAGAGTCATCAGACCTGAGATTTAATCAGAGTAGTGAAAGTCTTATATATACAAAAGTATTATGGTCTGATGAGGTATACATTTTTAAAATATCAAATATTTAGTCATAATCACAAACTGTGATTATTAGAGCTCGAGTACCGTCAGTCAATTGCTGGAACACATACCGATAGTTTTTCCTGGTTGCTGGAGCAGCTGAGAAGCTTCGCTGCCATTATACAATACGTGAGCGGCCCCTAGAGGTGAATCACTGATGCCACTCGTTGTTTGTTGAAGTGACTTTTTTATTCATTTTGAATATAACTGTTTTTATTTATTTGAAGTGTTTTTTTTTTCTTCATTTTTTAATGCATGTATTTTCCTCAATATTTATTAATTTAATTAATACGTTCATGTTTATTTATTTTAGCACATTTTTTCTAATTTAGTAGTTTTTTTTTGTGATGAACTTCAGTTGTATTGTACATGCCGTGTTTTTTTCAATAAAATTTTTTTCTTATCTAGTATCCAATTAAAAAACTATCCGTTGATTAATCGGTTTAGAGTTTGACCGATTTTAATGACAGCTAAGTCGGATCGTATGCCGATAACTGTTAATCAACCGCTTTTAAACCAAACCATTTCAAATAGATACTGGATCAAAAACAAACATGTATTTCTTTTGGCTGCTCCTATTAGTGTTTGCCACAGCGGATCATCCGTCTCCATATTCCCCTGTCCTCTACATCTGCCTCTTTTAAATTAAGCACCTGCATGTCTTCCCTCACCACATCCATAAACCTTCTCCTTGGTCTTCCTTTTTTTTGTCCCATGTCCCTCCTCTGCACATGTCCAAACCATCCCAATCGCCCCTCCTTCACCTTGTCTGGAAAACGTCCGAGTCCCTCTAAATCGGTTATTGGCGAGTACGATCCGACCTTGCTATCATTATCGTAAAATCCGCTTTTAGACGACCCCTAGTGATTATTACCATTGGATTATTTGATGAAAGTATACCTTGTCTTATTTATAACCTCGTTTATTTACTCCAACTCTTTAGGCTACTGAGATTGGTTCCTCTAGATGGACTAAACAGTAGTGGTTCATCAGGGTCTTATAAAGCTAATAGTTAAAGGTGGTGTGATGGCAAGTTGTATTGGAGATACATGCAGTATACATACAAATATAATCACTGGTGATGATTCCGAATAGTTAATGAATGTTTTCGAGGTTTTAAAACATGCACTGCTCATTAAGGAACCGTGCTTAATTAAGAGGGTGCTAAAAATGCTCTTTGGCTGTTTGTCTCTTTCACATTTGGTCTGTTTAGCACCATGATGCAGTGCGAAGTCTGTTCTTTTTCATATATTCCTTTCTCTCTCTCTCTCTCTCTCTCTCTCTCTCTCTCTCTCACTTACTCTCTATCTGTTAAACACAAACACGTTGCATAATCTGGATGTCTGTTTTGTGCTTGTATTAGAGCAAATTACTGCATGCAGTAATTTTTTCCATTTTCTCTTTATACACCATACATTAACCTGGCATTTGACACCACTGTGTTTCGCTTGATGCCACCGATTTAGATTTAGGAGGAAAGATTGTTACAGTGTCAACATTCGTTTTTTTTTTTTTTTTTTTCGTGGCAAGAGAAGACGACAGCGACGCTCAGCAGGAAGTGATTTACATCATGTTAATAAGCAGATGTACAATATCAGCGTTCTGTAGAAGCGTTTTTCTGAAATCGCACTCAGCAGGCTATGCTTCGATGTGCTCTGCCATATTTTAGCATTCTGCCGAAGTTTATTTAGCGTTTCCTGTTCCTGCTGTAAATCCTCATTCGCCTGGGTTTTGTTTACCGTGAACCACGTGATGCTGACGAGCAGGTGCAGCGTTGAAACGAGCCAGGATCAAACCGGGCATAACTGGAACAGTGCCACGGTGTGTGAGTGTGTGAGTGTGTGTGTGTGTGTGTGTGTGTGTGTTGGTGCAAAACTATCTATCTATCTCTCCATCCATCCATCCATCCATATATATATATTATATATATACCCTCGAGACTATCTTAAGTCATCTCCCAGACCACAATACTGCTGTTCTCTTCAAAATGTCTTTTCTTTTTTTTTATTTCATTTTACTACTGACATAATAGAGATATATATTCATGCGAACATTCGAAACCTCAAATGTATGACCTTCTACTGAAATTCCCATGGATCTCAGCAAGGATCTGTTATATTTGTTTGAGAGATGATTTCCAGATGGTCAACTGATTAAAAGACATGTTAATGTAAACAACAACAAACAAAAACAAAAATACTCACATCCTTTATCAAGGTAGATGCCATATATGCATTTCTCTTCGTATGAAATGTCCTGTTTAGAAGCCTTACACACCAGTGGGTTGTTCATATCACGGCTGACGTTCACGGTAACCGAAACGGCCGACTTGTTCAGCTTCGTGTAAGACTCCCTTGGAACAGCGACAGTTCCAAAAAACCATGTAACATCATCAGCGGTGTATACTGATTCATTACAGAGATTACAGACAGCTGTGAATGGCTTCTCAAGTTCCACTACAATATGTCCTGTAGAGTCTGGAAGTATTTTTGCACAGCTATCACAGGAACCTGAAGAGACAGAGGAAAGAATTGATGTGGTTTTTTTTTTTTTTTTGTATAACCTTCAGTCAATTTGATGAAATAAAAGAAATTGATGTCAACATTTTAAACTTTGGTGCTCATACAGGGCTGTAATTTTTTCCCAGGGAGATTAACAGGTAAAAAAGAAAATTAATAAACAGTTGTTATATAATTCTAGTTGCTCACCAACTGTGCAGCTGAAGAGCAGGGAAAGGACAAACCCGCACAAAAGTAGTGACATGCGTTTCATGATGTCGGCTGTCAGCATCTGGAAAAGCAGTTTTTTTGATTATGTATTTTGCAGCATCGACTACATATAAAAAAGGAACACAATACTTTTACTAATTTACATGAAAAGCCAACACTTTTTTGTTTCAACCGCTGTTACTTTTTATAGACACAAAGTTCCACTTGATTAACCGCGCCACCCTTATTCTTCTTCTCAGCTACATTCCCATAGCACACACAACAAATCAATATTAAACACCAAGGTTTAAAATGAAATTAAAATCACAAACAATATATATGTAATAATGAATGTGCAAATCGTATTTCTGAACACTGCACTAACTCTAGTTTTCTTTTTATACCCCTTGGCATTGTTGTGCATGTGTTTTCATTTTAATCATGTAAAAAATTGCCCTAAAAGTTTGAGGCAGAGACTGAGACTAAAAAAACGTTCCTGTGGGAACTCGAATTTTAACTACAGTATGTTCAATGTTTATGCATGCAAAAAAAGATTACATCCAGTACACATGTGCACCAAACAGAATATCTTCATATACATGTGTATATATATATATATATATATATACACACATATATATATATATATATATCAAATGAACGCAATTGACTTTTTTTTATTATATTCATTAAATTGAGCAAAATTTACACATTTCATTATTTAAATTAAATTAAATAAATGAAAAAATTCTATGAAATAGTTAACATTAATTCGACCGCATTGGGTAATACAGATGCTTATATATGTACGTGTGTTTTTTTTTACATTTAATATAAAATGTTTCGAAAAAATGTTCTACTTAACTGTTTTATTTTAGCACACTTTAAAGAATTTCTGCAATAAAAAAGTTATTTATTTATTAATTCAATTTATGTATTTATAAATCAATTCATTCCTTCCATCCTTCATTTATTAATTTATTTATTCACCCCCTTGTAATTTAGAACGTCGTGGCTGAGACAAGAACAAACAAATTCAGAATCCAATCAAAAACAATAGACTCAATCCAGGGTGTGATATCAAAGAATCAGGCTTTATTCCTGCAGAAACAAAGTCCAGAAACACAACCTTTTTATACTCTTTATACAGCCCAGATAACAACTCTACAACAACGCTTACTTCGTCTACCACCATTATCTTCAAAATCTTCTCTTTACATTATAATAAAGTAATGGTGGCAAGTTCCTTTCATCTTTGTTTTTTTAGTGTTATTATTATTATCAAAAGTAACAGGTTAAAACCAGATTCAGCATTGTCCAGGCCTGACCTGTCTATGACCTTCAAACATGATGTCATTGCACCTGCATTAGTAAAGACTAATGCTAGAAACTACTGCTTTCACTTATTTGCACAAATTAATCACTTACTGTAGATATACTAATTATAATTTATCCCCTTGTTTGGTTATACTGATATTAAAAAAAATTGCCTAATGTAACAATAAAAAGTAACATTAATAAAAATTAACAATCAAACATAAAATTATACCTTATTAATTGTCAGGATTTTCTCCTTGCTCCTTGCTGCTCATAAAAACGCAAAAGAATCCATATCGCTAGATGTCGTATAAACGGACAGGAAGTGGCAGCGATTTTACACGTCCGCAGAACAAAGTCTGATTCTTCGCACATGTGCAATTACAAATCGTTTCGATTCACATTGATACTGAGATCAAATTGCGAAGCGGAGACTAAACACCGTACTGAAAGTCCTGCATTAACACTGTTCAGTACCAATACGTCTACGTTACACCCCTAGAAAACACCATCGATTCTAGGAGTCCAAATTATCTAACGACTCCATCTGTCAGCCATTTTTGTTCATAAAGGGACAAAAATAGTGGGTCACCATCACCCAGTGCAAATCTCCAGCTACAGTACATGTTTAGTTATGTCTTGCATGATTATGTGCAGTAACAGGTGTTCCATAGAAACAGTCCTCAGTAGAAACAGTTTAGACACGAAGATGTGGTTTACAGATAGAACATCTAAGAGTGATGCTCATATCAAGTGACACCTAGAGGCTCTCCATCGCCACTAATCTGTCCACTGGTGTGTCATAATTTGCAATTCTGGATCATGTTCACTCTCTCGGTGCGGTCACATGTGTTGTCATTGCATCACTACGGCAATGACACTCCACTCGACCCCTCCTTTCCTCCCTCCAGACATTCGATTCGACCCATCCGTTCTGCCAGGGACTCTGGATTTCTGGCAGACATCTCGTCATGCATGGTAGCTCATCAGCCGAAAAGAGAAAAAACCCCAGCAAAACCCGAGCTACTGTACACCCCCCAGAGACATGTCCTAATGTCAAGATCTTGTGATTTCCCAGGACAACTCTCAGATCTCACCACGTGTCACTGCAAACTACCTTGGGGGAAACCATGAAGATCCAACGGCCCTTCTCGCCTTTCATGGCTAAATTGACACGCTCATACTCGGTTCGTAGGCCATTTCTATCCACAGTTCAGCCCCTTGTGGAATACAAAAACGTATCGTGGCAGATCTGCCCTGAGTGCACAGTATGACCTTTGCAACTGATCCAGAATGCAGTGTTTTCAGCCTCCCCAATTTGTCCCAACAGCTCCTCAGGTTTTTAGCACTGACGCCTTCCTACGACATTTTAGCGCACTTATCTTAACCACTAGAGGTCGCCCTATATGGGGTTTTCTATGGCTGACGCCGATGCCTATATTTAGAAATCAGAGCAGCTGATGGCCGATATATGATGCAGATTTTTTTGGGTCGATATGTTTGGCTGATTTTCTTAATAAGTTAGTATTACAGAAAATGGAATAATCTATTTCTTGAACAACACAAGCCTTACAATCAGTGCACTTAGCAGGTTTTGTAACCAGTTCCTACCTGGAGCCTAAACTATTGTACAGCTGGTTGAAGGCTCTCTAACAACATACACTATGCACTATATTGTCAAAAGTATTGGCTCACCTGGTCATAAGTTGAGTATTGCATCCCACATTTAGTCCCAGTTGGCGCTTATAGTTCACTCCACTCTTCTGGGAAGATGTTCCACTAGAAAGTGTGCTTAGTGTGCTTTCAAAGTTCTAGCTCTTCCCTGTGTGGATGCTGAATACTGACTACTGCCACCTGCTGGTATGGGGGAGTTATCTTCTCTCTTTTTAATGTCATCCTCACCCGTCAACAAGGAATAGTGAACCAGCCTGTGGAAATGATTTGGACAGAGACTATAAAGCAATTCACCCTAGAAACGATTGCCTGCCAATTGCCACTGATATAAATGTAAATGAAAGAAATCGAAACCCTCCTGAGCGAATCCAGGATGTAACGCACCGGGCGGACAAGAAGAGCAAAGGGACAAAACGGGGCAGATTTTTGGCCCGGTTAATTTCACATACGAACAACATTAATTATCGCTGCCGTGTCTGTTTGAGCCTCGTACCGGCTGTTCAGCGGGAAAAGAGCTGCAGTGATGGATGTGTTAATGAGTAGTGTGGGTTCAACCGAATTGGAGTAACGCTCCCTAGTTCACACCAAAATAGACCAAATCTAGAACCCCCCACCCCACTACACCACACCCCACCTCCACAACCCCACCATCAAAATCTGAAATAAGGCAGGCTGGCAAATGCCCCAGCAATCAAATGTGAAATGGGTGTATGGGTGAAATGGTGTGTATTATTAACACGGATAAACAGGCATGCCGAAGAGTAAAAGTCACCGTTGTGCATTCCTGACGCCAAGCCCGACCCGCTGTCAGAATATCAATCATCCTTCCAAGCAGCCTTTTCTCCTGATACATACTCACACACACATGTGCGCGCACACACACACACACACACATACACATACACATGCATACACAGATGGCATAGAGGTCGAAGCACTTTAATGAATTTTCAAAGGGGACAACATTGGCAATATTAAAAGGGAAGACTAACCTTCAACTCTTCTGACACTATGCCACTAGACTGCTTTCTCTCCACACACACACACACACACACACACACACACACACACACACATACACAAAGTCTGCATCTAGAGTTGGATTGCCCAGTTTTCTCCCAGTGCAGTATGTGTGTGTGTGTGTGTGTGTGTGTGTGTGTGTGTGTGTGTGTGTGTGTGTTGTGGATATACTGCCGGAGAGGTTCAGAGGTGATTTTTAATGATGGCTGCATATGGCTCCCACCACTGGGTGTAAACAGGCCACTCATGGGTGCCATTCATCTGCTGGAGAGCAACACAGCGTAAACACACACACACACACACACACACACACACACACACACACACACACACACACACACACACATAGACCTACTGTAACGTACATCCATAATAGCTCTTGGTTAATCCTAATCCTGGAGTAGTGGTGCCAAAAGAGAGAGAGAAAGAGAGAGAAAGAGTCTTTTCCTCATATACAGGATGCCAGTAGTGACTCGTTCTGCTGCTAAAATAAAAAATTAGGTCCAAAAAAAAAAAAAAAAAAAAAAAAAAAAAAAAATAAAAAAAAAAAAAAAAAAAAAAAAAAAAAAGAAACAAAAATTCAAAAGAATGAGGTCTGGAACTAACAAGTGGTTACATCAGCGGCTTGGAAATGATTTTCATCACCATGACAACAATGCCTGCAATCATTTTTATATATATTTTTTTTAAATGGACAGCCCATTACAAATTCAGCCTTTATTGTTACTGTACAATTAACTTTTGCTCCAATGAATCAATATTAAAATAAAAACCACTTTGCTAGCAAAATTTATCTGAGAATCTAAAAAACCATAGACAATAGATTTAATAATTATATACATTTTTTAAACAAGCTTTTAAAATCCTGCAGAGTGAGAAAAGATCGTTTTGTTGTGGTCTGTGTAGCTTCTGGCCATTTCATATTTCATTTAGAATGAGAATTAAAAAAAAAAAAAGAAAAAAAATTGATCACTTTTTTTTTTTAATGCTACAAAACCAAACTACAGAAAAACAAGTATTTTTTCTGTTCCTTTGTGGATGATTATCGTGCATTTGATGCATGTACGAAATGAAAAGTGACCTTATTTAAAACAAAATTTGGAAAATATTGCAGATTTCTGAACAATTAAAATCTATTTAAAACAGCTCAGACCTAATAAAAGAAAATGACTCATATTGGGTAGCATAACAACCTCTTAAGAGTGTATAAGCTCCGCCCACTTCTTCTCTTAAACTGCTGGCCTGGTGCGTCTGTCCTGAAACTGCTGTGACGTACTGCTTCTAAAGTCCTGCAATTAGACAGAATCAAAAAGAAGAAAAAAAACAAGTATTTTTCCTGTTTCTTTGTGCATGATTATCGTGCATTTGATGCATGTACGAAATGAAAAGTGACCTTATTTAAAACAAAATTTGGAAAATATTGCCGATTTCTGAACAATTAAAATCTATTTAAAACAGCTCAGACCTAATAAAAGAAAATGACTCATATTGGGTAGCATAACAACCTCTTAAGAGTGTATAAGCTCCGCCCACTTCTTCTCTTAAACTGCTGGCCTGGTGCGTCTGTCCTGAAACTGCTGTGACGTACTGCTTCTAAAGTCCTGCAATTAGACAGAATCAAAAAGAAGAAAAATCAAGCTTTTTTCTGTTTTAGTTTGCTTTAGATTTTCTTTTCCATACATCCACAAAGAAACAGGAAAATTACTAGTTTTTCTGTAGTTTGATTCTGGAGAAATAATTTGAAAAAAATTAAAATAAAAAAATATTTTCTTTCTAAATGAAAATCTAATGACCAGAATGTACAAGCACCTGTCATTCATTAGTAATTTTATATCTGATTATTAAATGTTTTTTGCTTGGTTTTAGAGTTAAGGCTGGATGCTATGAGAGAAAATGAGAAAGAAAAAAAAAAAAAGAATAAAAATTAATTAGTTTGAAATGTGCATGTACAACAAATGCATTTATTAACAGAACACAGATTTCTAACCGTACTTTATTATAACAAGACCAAATAAGTGAAAATAAGATATAATTGTGTAGAGGTCGACCGTTTTATCGGTTTTGGCGATTAATAGGCGCCGATACTGATTGCCGGAACTATCGGCTGTTGGCAAAAATCCATACCGATGTTGGAGAGGTCGAGAAGGTCGGCTGTCATTACGAGAGTGGCCTCTAGAGTCACTGACTTTGACACTGACTGTTTGTTTTTACACGAGACTGTGCGCTGCACGAAGAGCGCTATTAGATGCATTATTTATATTTAATAATTATATAAAATCAATTATATATTTTTTTTTCATTTACAATATTTTCATGATTCAGTGCTCATTTTTAAACTTTTGTACAAAAGTTTAGTACTATTTTAATTGGAGTGTTTGTTTGCTTTAAAATCTTTTGGTTGATTAATTGGTTATCGGCAAGTACGATCGGTCAACCTCTACAAATGTGTTTCTCGTGAGTTACGTTTACAGAAAAGAACAGTAAGATTTTGTCAAAACACATTGAGCAGCAGTTTACTATCTCGGACCTCATGTGAGCTTAGTACACTTTCAAAATATCATATTGAAAAACTTTCTCCTTTCATTTAAATTGGAAGTAAACACAAGGTTTTAGAATGTGAAATATTGAAGAACCCAGAAAGTACATTCAATATCTTGAATATTTAATCTTATATCTAAGTCCCTATTTAAAGTCAGCCCCAATGTGAGATATTGACCATGTTAATTGCTTTTGTACAAAAGATTTGAGCCTCATGTCTACTCTTTTCTTACTGAGCATGTGTTCGGACGACATCGGTGTGTCCGATCTTAAACAGATCGTAAGCAAATTTGTTCAGTGGGAACCAAATACTGGGAAAGTCTGCAGTTTATATAAATATTTCAAAGATTCGACTTTGAACTAAAGCTGTTGTCAATGATAGATGTGCAGTGAAAATTGGTATAGAAGCAAACCATAAAAAAAGCATTCTTTCGGCTTCTCTTATTAGGGGTCGCCACAGCACTTGGCACTTGTGTTTACGCTGGATGCCCTTCCTAATGCAACCCTCCCCATTTATCCGGGCTTGGGACCGGCACTAAGGCTTGTGCAACCCTAATAGCTAATGGTTCCCTGACCAGGGATCGAACCCGGGCCACAGTGGTGAGAGCACCACATCCTAACCACTAGACCACCAGGGAACCACTGTATAGAAGCAACCCATACCATAAAAAAATATATTTTTTAATATATTTAAAAATTAATTTCAAAATATAAAAAAAAAAATGTGTATATATATGTATTTTGCCCTCCATATATTTCAATCCAAGAAAATACATTCACATTAAACATTTTAAAGAAATCTTTATTTTATTTACAGAATTTTGGCAGGGGAGGGTTAAGGGCCTTGCTCAGGGGCCCAGCAATGGCAGCTTGGTGGTGGTGGGATTTGAACTTGTGACCTTACGATTCAAAGTCCAATGCCTTAACCACGGAGCCATCATCTTACTACCAATTTATGTCTAATACATGTACATAAGCATGTTACATAACATAAGATAACATTTCACAATTGCAACAATGAACATTTATATATATATATATATATTGTGTCAGTGTATATCTTCTTAAATTTCTTAGAAAGTATGTATGTGTGTGTGTTATATATATATATATATATATATATATATATATATATATATACACTTAGACTGCTCTTTAGATGCTTACTGTGCCTACTACTTTTACCTAAAGCTAAAATCCAGAAATCTTTCTCAGATGCTCACATTTGTATCTCTTTATTTCTTGCTTACCGTTGGCCAGGCTCCAGGCTGCCATCTCGGCTCTAATGAAAGGTGGTAAAGAGCAGCTGCCAGTATTTCCGGCCGACTGAGCAGGTTAAAGTGTGACACTAGCGGTGGGAATGTTCGCTGTCACCATGCTAATTGAACAATAATAAGACAGAGCCCCGCTTTCATTCTCACCCTGCACTTACTCTGCTCTCACTCGTCCGCCCGATCGTCCTATTTAGGGATGAGCCAGATGGAACAGACACACACACTCAGAGTGATAATCCAGACTGAACTCTTGGGTAATGTGGTATCATACGGATATCATCTTGCTGAGGAATTAGGTTTCTACTGAGTCGAGTCCATTTTTGTGCTTGTTGCATATGGCGTAGGCCTCAGAAAAAAACAAGCACTTATCACTCGAGTGGTGACGGTGATATCTCATTTACTAATTATACAACAGAGATTATTTTTTGAAAATACACATTTAAAACGTTGATTGCTTCTGAAATATGAGATTTTAGTCATACATACTTGCACTGGTTTATAATCAAGGATCTCTTGTGTGACTAATAAGTGCATTATTAGTTGTGATAAATTACTCAAATGTGTGTCCCATGCTGTATTTATCAATTCTGATCTAATTTGAAGTTTCGTTCTGTAAATTAGGATTCGGATGCGAGCCGGTTGCACTGTAGTGTTTTCATCAGCTGGTTACAACAAGCTTGGTATAACATGATACTACAGAAGTAATATGTATGTATAATACAATTATTTAAATCGATTTGTTTTGGTCACAAGCTCTCAACAAAGCATTCAAGTCACAAGTCATTTTTTTACACAACAGATCCAAGTGTTTGTGGAACGGACTTTCGATCAGAAGGTCAGAAGATCAAATCCCAGCACCATCAAGCCTGCATTGTTGAGCCTCAACTGCCCAGTTGCTATAAATGTAAATGTTGAAGGTATATACAGTGGTCACCTGAAACTCGTTACGTTCTAAGATTTTCTAAGCGAGTTCTGAAAATCTGAAAATTATGGACGCACAAAATCCGCAACTTACGGACGCACAAAGCCCCTAAGGTACCTTATTGAATTCATCTACACATTACGCCAGTAAGTTGGTTCCTTTTTTATGCAGACTCAACAGAAAATGTGATGTAATGGACATCAATGCTTTATTTATCACTTAAAATTGGATCTTACAATAATGTGTTTTGAAAATGTTATAAAATTTGTTGGTGAAGACACAGTTTAAAATGTTATTCCTAACGTTCCTGAATATTCGGTCCTGCTGCGGATTCCTGCCGATTTTAAGATAATCCGCAACTTAGTTAGGTTCCGATTGAGAACCGCGAATTATCAGGAGTTGACTGTAAAGATCAATTCAAATAGTCAAATAATTCATGTTCCTTACAAAAAATATTTAAACAACTAAACACTAAAGAAATGCATCATAATTTTTATAATTATACATGCTTTTTTGTTTTTTTTGTTTGTTTTTTTAACACGCTCTTTTGTATTCATTCTCATTTCTTTCTCTCTCATTTCCTCTAATAGACCCCAACCTTAAATCTAAAGCTATTGGCTTAAAACAAAAGAAAAAGCACAAGGTAATCAGATATATAAAAAAATTAGTCACAAAACAAACAGTTCTCACTCTTTAGAGTTTCATAAATTCTTGTTTGAAGAATTCATGAACAATTTCATCTAGATTTTCAAACAAAGTTTGCGAGTAAAGTGTTTTATAATATTGATTTATCAGGACAAACATCATTCTAATAGTAAGAATGAATGGTGAATTTGTAATGGGCTGTTATGTAAAAAAATATATATATATATACAGTATATTGCATTCGTTATTAGACTCTATGAATCTTTGTCCAAATAAATTAAGCTTTATTGGACAAAACAAGAGCTTAGTCCACCTTTAATACAGGTATGAGTTCGTAGGACTGAAGACAGTACAATTCAGCTGTTAAAGCTTCACACATAGTTCCAGGGCATTCAGAGGTTTTTGGGCAGGAGCACTAAATGCCCTCTTTTGTATACATGAGTAAACAGAAGCTCTCAGTTGGCCAGCATGACCCTGATTGACTCCATCCCATCTAGAGACTCTGAGCCAGGACTAAGTTTGGCCTTGTTGGGATTTATCCTGGGGGGGGGCGAAGGCGCTTACACAGCGTCTGAGTGTGGATGTGATTCTTGCAAGAGACTGCGAAAGAAAATAAGATTCGTTGCACGTGTACTGCTTGTATGCAGTGTGGTTCTGCAGGATTATCTAGATTTAAAAATATTTGAGAATAGGAATTAGGCATACAGTCTAAACAGGGCAGAAGTTTCATCTGTGTGATAGGGTTTAAAATATTAATTGTGTTCCTTTCTGAACTAAAATATTGACTCATTTATATGAACCTTTCTTTTCGGTTTGTTATTTCTGAGATGGAAAGCGTTTCCCTACCGTAGAAATCTGTAGTATTTTGCGTCATGTCTTTCCATCCTGTCTCTAGTATCACGTCTTTCCAAATACACACACACACCTGGGGGGAAAGCCGGGACCCTTGAGCATAAATTGTTTCAGTTAATAATTTTATCATGTAGGTAAGTGTGATAATAAAGTGAAACTAAGTGAAAGTAAAACTGATTGAAATGGAGATTATGGCCACTAATAGGATTTACATTATATTACAGTACATCCAACTATAATGGACCCCTGAACCCTAATTTAGGGTATTTTATGTATAAACCTGTACTTGCTAAATACTTCCTAAAAATGCAAAAGGTAAACATTGTGCTTAACTATCTTTAATGTTGACATTTGAAAACGTATAGTAGCTGCTAGTTGAAGGGTGCCTGGGGGATTTCTCCTTTAAACAAATTCCCCCATGCTAGGTTGTTTCTTTCTGAAAAAATAATTAAATAAATAAATAAAAAAATAAAAAAATTAAAAATTAAAAAATTAAAATAAAATATAAGTAGTGACTTCTTGCTCCTTCTTCAACATTTTTTTTTTAATTTAGATTAACGGGATCTGCTGCATCCTGAACCCCCCCTACTCCATTTCTTCATTTATCCATCTCTCCATCCGACCATCGCGCTTTCTCATTTATTTATTTATTTATTTATTTATTAATGATAATTGTAGATGGCAATTTAACACCCATGCTTTAAATATACGCAGACATTTAGTTTCGTTGCGAAGATAAACAATAAATATACAAACATCGAAAACGACTTAGTAAAGCCGCCGGTAATCACGATTGAAAACAGATAACTGTTGTAGTAGACAAAACGTAGCAAACTAACAGGCTTGATTAAAAAAAAGGAAACAATATGCATTGGTGCACAAACACAAACACTGTAAACCAAAACAGTGACTAAAAATGTCATGGTTTACATTTACTGCTGCTATTTGCTGCTTTTAGATTTGGTGTTCGCATCGTTTTAATTGAATGAATTTAGTGCGACTGTTCTGAAGTTAGCAAACAAACAGTTGCACATCATTAAACTGTACCATGATCACAAATGTTGAGCTCAGGAGCTCCTACTTTTATACCAAAGACTGTAGAAAGAACATTTACTTATAATCTTATACTCCAGTGCTCATGTGAGTTCTCACTCTCCAGTGTTCTGTATTGTTGAAAGATTTATGATCAAACTCTTGATGTCACCCAAATAAGGATGGGTTCCTCTTTTGAGTCTGGTTCCTCTCAAGGTTTCTTTCTCATAACATCTAAGGGAGTTTTTCACGGTCACGTGTCGCCACGGCTGCTCATCAGGGATAAATGCACACCGTTCACCTTGACTGTTGATTTCTGTAAAGCTGCTTTGAGACAATGTCTGTTGTGAAAAGGGCTATAGAAATAAACTTGACTTGACTTGACCATTTTCACATGAGGAGGATTCTACAGTTCATTGCTTACCATGACACCAGTTTTTGCTTCATCCGTGACTCCAGTGTTTTCTTTTCCTGCTGCCGGTTGGCCCTGTACTCTCTATTTCCCAACCCGTAACTTAAGCAGCCTAACTAATCCAAACCGAATTACCAATTCAATATTACCAATATCAATAATTAGCGATTTTATCGATTAGTTATCGCAGCCCTATTCACAATCAATCGATCGTCACTAAGCATCCTGCTGGTGTATTTGTACTTGTGTCCATCCACTGCTATAATAATCTGTATTATATTAATCCATCATGGGCTACATCACTAGCATTTGTTCTTTTAGCAGAGATTTACAAGCACACATTTTTTTTCCTACTGTACTTTTTTTTAAGCCGATCAGAAGACTTCTAGGGATCTTAGTAATGCTAGCTCAGGTTCCTGCATAACTAGTCTACATGAGCTAAAAAGACAAGGCAGACCGAGGCACACGTCTGTCCATCTGAGCTGAGCCGTAACAGGGCGGATTCAGGGTTGGGAATGTAGAAAGCATTCTACCGTTTCCTTTGTCATTCATTCACATCAAGTCTTCAAACAACACGAAGGTCCGGTAACTGGGTTCAAAAAGAGACAGTGGGTTTGGTGGAGTCTCTGATGCGAGTCTGGTTTGTTCAGCTCGTGCTAGGCTGGGGACAAGTGTAGGAGAAGAACTACTAATGATAATGAAATGAAATTTCCAAAAAGCAGGTAAAACAAACACGGGAGGCAGACAAACGGAATTAAACATCAAGCCAACACACTGAGACTTATATGTAGGCATCAAAAAAAGAGGAAATCCATAATCCTAAATAAAAACATGAGCAGGAGCGAAAAGTAGAAAACATTGAAATACAAGAACACAGCAGTACAGCACTGCCACATGCATTTTACGGAAACTAACAAAGACACGGGAATTAAAGTACTAACATGGAACAGGTGCACATAATAAAAAAGCAAATGACAAAACCAACAAACTTGAGAACAACATGGCACTAGTCACCATGGGAACTGCAATGCAAAGGGGAAATCTATGATGGTTTTTTTATTGGGGTCAATATTTTTGATTCTATTTGACCAATATAGAGTAGTATAATAAATAAAAGTGTAATACATTCATATCTATGTACACGTCCACTACATTCTACATTCCGCTGATACACACACACACACACACACACACACACACACACACACACACACATATATGAAATATACTTTTTATTATTATTATTATTATTATTATTATTATTTATTTATTTATTTATTTATCTTTTTTTGATGTATGCAGTACATTATGCAATACCCCATATTAAAAATAGTAAGAACCGTAAAGACAGAATTCTGAATTAATTGTGAAATATCACATGCAAAATGAAATATCATATGCACATAAGTATTCAGATCATTTACTCAGTATTTAGTTGAAGCACCTTTAGCAGCAATTGCAGCGTTTTTGGGCACGAGACAAAGCTTTGCACACCTTTTTATAAGGGATTTTCTGCTATTTGCCATGCCGATTCCCCTCAAGCTTGGTCTGGTTGGATGGAGAGCATCAGTGGACAGCCACTTTCAGGTCTCTCCAGAGATGTTCAATAGGATTCAAGTCTGGGATCTGGCTGGTCCACTCTAAAACATTGACAGAGTTTTGCCTAAGTCACCCCTGTGTTGTCTTGGCAGTGTGTTTAGGAATGTTTTCATGTAGGAAGGAGAACCTTTTTCTCAGTCTGAGGTCCTGAGTGCTGTGGAACAGGTTTTCATTGAGGATATCTCTGTAGTTTGCTCTATTCAGCTTAATCTCTACGCTGACCAGTTGCCAAGCCACTGCTGCAGAAATACACCCTCACAGTATGATGCTGCCACCATCATGCTTCACTTATGGGATTGTTTTGTTCAAATGATGAGCAGGGCAGTGAGCAGTTCTCCAGAGATCAATCTTGGTTTTTATCAGACCAGAGAATCTCGTTTGACACAGTCTGAGAGTGGGAGACTCCAAGTGGGTTTCTATTTGGTTTTGCACTGAGGAGAAGCTTCTGTCTTGCCACTCTGCCACTAAGCACAGAACAGGATCTGTCAGAGTGACCATCGGGCCCTCTTTCACCTCTCATTAGAGCCCATCTTCCCCGATTGCTTAGTTTGGCCACGTGACCAGCTCTTGGAAAAGTCCTTTTTGTGTCACACTTCTTTTATTTGAGAATTATAGAGGGCCACTGTGCTCTTGGGAATCTTCTTTTCCAGCCTCCCACCATTCTCTTGCTCTCACTTTCCTATTATTATAACCAACATGACTTGCCAGTGTTACTGATATTTGTGTTGCTCCAGCTGTGCCCTTTAGGTCTTGTTTTGTAGTTTGTGAGGCAAAGTGCTCTACCTTTAGTCTCCTTTTGATGGCTTCTAAGTTGGCTCAGCTTGAGATCTTCATTCATGCTCTGTACAATATTTCTACACACTATACACTATAGACAAAAGAATTGGAACACCTGACTCTTCCAACCATATGTGGTTCTTCCTCTTTCCCAAATTGTTTTGAAGGCACTGGTTGTACTGGATGCCTTTGGATGTGTTAGAATGAAATTTTTCCTTCACTTGATTTTGGAGACCCAAACACCTCCAGCATGACTAAGCCAGCTCCATGAGATATGTTTTACATGGGTTGGAGTGGAAGATCTTGAATGGTCTGCTCTAGAGCTCTGACCTCAACCGTACTGAACACCTTTTTGGATTAACTGGAATAATCACCTCACCCACATCAGTACCTGACTTTACTAACATGCTTGTAGCGCAAATCTCCACAAGCACACTCCAGAATCTAGTGGAACATCTTCCCAGAAGAGTGGAGGTTATTGAAGTATTAAAAAAGGGATGTGCGAAAAACACACCTGGAACTTATGCTCAAGTGTCTTTTGTCTGTATAGCGTACATGTCCACAGTATAACTGTGTTCACAATCGTTTCTGCATTTTCATACCGGAGTGTTTTGTACCAGTTTGTGTAATCAAGCAGCCTTTGTTATTTTATCACCGAATCTCCTGATTGCTTAATCGCGACCTCTTTTCTCACGCTTTTTTCTCTTGGCATGATGTAAGCATAGACTTTTCAGACAGACAGACCGGTGTGTGAGATACAGGATGTCCCTGGATGCACTAAAGGAGTGTGGGAACAGGACTGTGGGAGTTTTTAGAGAGAAAAAGAGAGGAAGAGAGAGAGAGCTGAGAGAAGTGCTTGCATGAAAATAGGAGCTTCATATATTTACACTGAAATGAATGTCAGTGTGGAGTGGAGAATTTGAGGATATGGCAAATAGGACGGTCTGATTCTGTTACTCGCTGTCTCTCTGTAACCATTACTGGTTTTGAGGAGAAAATAAAGCACTCGGAAAGACTCATATTTCACAGCGTGTATGCATGCGCTTGCGTGTGTGTGTGTTTGTGTGCCTACACTATGTGTTTGAAGATCTTTGAGGAAAATTACCTCAGTGAGGTGCATGTGGGCTGAAGTAGCTTCTGAGAATCTGTCTCTTCCTCTCTCTCTGTCGCTCTCTCTCTGTCTCTCTCTCTCTCTCTCTCTTTTTCACACGTATTCTCCGTCTCTTTCTCTCTCCCATTCTCGAGCTCTTACTTTATAGGGAATACTGACAATTATAAATGTAACGTGTGCAAACTTTAGGTCCTGAAGGGATGGTCATATGCTGCTTCATGTCAAGTGTATAATAAATGAGTGTATGCCTTAAACAGAGACTATTCTTAACCTTACCACTACTGCCATTCTTCACCAAGCTACTATACACTCACTGACAAAGTGCTGATGTTTCTTTTTTTCTTTCCCCTTCTCTCTCTCTTTCTCTATCTTGTTTCTCCCTTTTTTCTTTCTCTCTGTCTATCTTTATTCCCTTTCTTTACTGCTTACAGACGTGACCAAGAGCATCAGGAAAGGTACGTTAATGGGTGGTCATGTAAACACACACACTCACACACACACACACACACACACACACACACACACACACACACACACACACACACACACTCACACACACAAGTTGGAAACATGTGGTCTTGCATTTTCCTTATGTGCATATATGCACCAAACGAGGTAATTTTTCAGTATAAACATTTACTTTGACCAAACATATATACAAATGCCTAGATGTTAAACTCACCACTAGATATGCTTCAGATCATTGTCTTGTTCTATAGTTTCATGAGCTGCAGTCCAGACATGTTGAACTATGGAATGGTAGCCATGTTGGTTCAGATTTTCTTTTACCCGGAATAAGCCTCCAACTTTCCCTGCTCCAAAACAACGGCAGACGATTAAGCGTCTACCTCCACGTTTGACTGTTGGGGTTAGGCAATCTGATAACATCTTCTCTCCTGTTTTCCATCTCTTATTAGTTCTTCTGAGACAAAAATGTTACATTTGGACTCATCCATTTACCATACTTTCTCCTAGTTTAATGTTGAATTAAGTTTTTTGCCTTTTTTCTTGTAGGTTGCAATATAAACAAATGGAATATGCAGGTGTCTCAAAATCTATAAAAGACTCTTTTGACAGACACTGTATATGAATGTGTATATGTATAGCCAGCGATAGGATATGTTAAAGATTCGTATGTAGCAGCTACTGGTGCGATGCGATACGATTAAAAATATATGACGCTATGCCATTCAATATGGTTCACCCTTTTATTCATTTGGTTTATACAAACAGCAATTTATTTAAGTGCCTTCTGACTTCTAACAAAAGGCAAAGAAAAAAAGATTAAATTAAAAAAAGACGTTCTTCTTCTGTTCCGTCTCCATGAAGACGCAGCTCTACCTCTGCCATGTTAATCTGTATTCTATGTGGCTCTCAGGACACACCTCGGTCTCCGTAGTGTCGCGATTCGTCATGGTCATGTAGCAGCAGCAAACTATTATTACTACTAAAAAATATTGGTCACAAATTTAAATATTTAAATATTAGTTTTGAAATTTGAATATTTGTCACTTTTTAAATAATACAATTATAACAACTCTGCTAATAATTATATATACATAGTTGTTTTTTTTTTTTGCAATGCAAATGTATCAATGCACACTTTTTTTATCCGATGCATCATTAACTTTAATGCAAAGTCACCGATAGGAATCAGTGAATCTTACAATCCGTGATATATAAACTGCTGATAGAGCTTTTACTTTGTTCTATACACTGTTTTAGTGTCGCAGTTTGTGTGTTGACTAGTAAACTAGGGTTAGGGTTAGGGTTAGGGTTAGGATCCTATTTATTTATTCTTTAATACTGTAAACTGTAGATAAGAAAACCGTGATTTAAGAGATTGAACATTATTTTACCGATGACTGAAACATGGACACAAATGTACTTCATGGTTTTATAATACAATCTCCTGTTATAAATTTAAACGGACATCTGAATTTTCCAAGCATCTGTTTAATTTGTATTATCAAATCAGATGTGTGATATGTACACTGCTTTTTTAGACTCTGCTCTAAATAACACTGACTGGAATCTTATCAGATTTTATTGGGTGTATAAAATATCTTGTATATTTAAATATATGTGCGATCAAAAATGGGAAGTAATCGAGTACACACTTTGTTACTGTACTTAAGTAAATTTTTCTGGTATGAGTACTCTTCTTTTCATTTATATTCATATATTTATAACTTCTTACTTACACTCATTATATATTTTACACAATTTCTTTACTTTCTGCTTCCTACATTTTCAGAACAGGATCATTACTTTAGTTTGAATCTATTTCTTGTTATTATGCGTTTTTTTTTTTTCCCCAATATACCACTGCCGTATCATTTCCCGTCTCTCACACACCACAGACGTAGGCTAGTTTACGAAGCTGACAAGCAGGGCAGAAGTCAACAAGAAGTTTGTAGTTAACGTGGATGAGACAGAGGGAGTCGGTGATGGAAACATGACTGAGAGCATTCATTTCTGATCACCTGATCATCATCATCTTTTCTCTGCTTGTGTTTTTCTATGATGGTCGGTTAGACTGGAGACATTCATTAGATAATAAAACTTGGTATAATATGTTGTGAGGTCGAGTTTTCAGCATGACACTAAAACAGGTAGTAGTAATGGCTACTTTTTATTTAAGTACGTGTCAGAGCTCAAACTTCTTTACTTTAACTTGAGTGAAAAAGTGTAGTCAGTACTTCAACTTTTACCAGAGTCTTTTAAAACACAATATCTGAACCTCCGCTTGAGTGAAGTTTACTTTTGCCACCTCTGAATGCAATAATCACTAATAATAACAATGAGGTGCATGAATATATATGGACAATTGTATTAGGACAAAAGTGGGACTTCCTAAATTTTCTCACCACAAAGTTAAAGGCACACAGTTTTAGTTATAATATGTCTTTGGGCTGAAATAAAACGTTTCCATCACTTGAACTAGGAGACTCAAACTCAGGAATCCTACGCATTGTGGAAAGGAATGAAAAAGTATGGAATTTGATTTAAATCTGGAGTAGTATGGGATAAATACAAAAGAGTATTGACAAATATTTTTGTTTCTATACTATTGCGCTATCAGTTTTTTCTAAAATATAAAATTAAGAATTTGTCCCAATATTTTCAAGTTTTTTTTTAATGGATTTAGGAGCAGACTCTCAGTGCTGCCACAAGCTCGGCGCTAGACTGGATCTTCAAAGCTGTGATCGGTTGTTACATTGTGAGGCAGCAGTTGCCATGACAGTAGAGCGCCCCCTACCACATGGAAAACATTAAAGATCCTGGCTCAGACATACATCAGCGATTATAACGCATGTTATAGTTGGATTTTAAAATCACTATTTCAGATATTCGATATGTCTTGTAAATTTGAGTATGGAAAAGTCTGGAATTTTGAAATAAAAAACACTACAGACTTGTTCCAGCATGACAGTTCCATGAAGATATAGTTTGAATAGGCTGGAGTGGAAGATCTTAATTGGCCTGCTTTAGAGCTCCGACTTCAACCCTACTGAACACTGTAAAATGTATTGGAACCCCGACTTCATGCCAGGCGTCCTCAACCTACACCGGTATCTGATTTCACTAACACCCTTATCGCTGAATGTACACAAATCTTCAAAATAACACTACAAAATCTACATCGTCCCAGAAGAGTGGATGTTTTCATAACAGCAAATACGGCCCAAATGCAATGTTTGTAAAAGTAAATCTTTAGGTCAGGTGTTTACAAACTTTTGTGCATATAGCATATAGTATATATACCTGCTGGTCAGTCAACCAATACCAGTCAAGGCAGGTAAGAAAGTGTGTGTTAAACCTTTCTGAACCTAAACCTTTCTGCACAAATCCCCATACCGGCCCTGTAACACTCAACACCTCTCTATTTCTGGATCCTACTGTGGTTTTGTGCACTGCAAATTTGAATTTTATTCAAATTAGAGTCAAGTGGCCTAGTTTCCTGAAAAAAAATATTATTTCTTTCTGTCTCAAACCGAGAGAGAGAGAGAAAGAGGGAGAGAATTTGGCATGTGGGAATTGGCAATAAGTTAGTAGGCCATTGTCAGTATGTACCAATGTAGTAAAATAAGGAAATAAATATGTTTATTTCTCTATTATATAATAATAATAATAATAATAATAATACGACCAAGAAGGAGAGTGATGGGGTGCTGCGCCAGATGACCTGGCCTCCACAGTCACCGGACCTGAACCCAATCGAGATGGTTTAGGGGTGAGCTGGACCGCAGAGTGAAGGCAAAAGGGCCAACAAGTGCCAAGCATCTCTCGGGGAACTCCTTCAAGACTGTTGGAAGACCATTTCAGGTGACTACCTCTTGAAGCTCATCAAGAGAATGCCAAGAGTGTGCAAAGCAGTAATCAAAGCAAAAGGTGGCGACTTTGAAGAACCTAGAATATGACATTTTTCAGTTGTTTCACACTTTTTTGTTATGTTTGTAATTTCACATGTGTTAATTCATAGTTTTGATGCCTTCAGTGTGAATCTACAATTTTCATAGTCATGAAAATAAAGAAAACTCTTTGAATGAGAAGGCGTGTCCAAACTTTTGGTCTGTACTGTATATATATATATATATATATATATGTGTGTGTGTGTGTGTGTGTGTGTGTGTGTAAATGAGATATTATGACAAAACTGTTTGTTGGGCTAGGTTTATAAAAAAAATAAAAAAAAACCTCAACAGAGTTGTATTTATATTATGTTTAAATGTTTTAATGTAAATGTTTAATTCTATTTCCTTGAAATACCCAGTATAAATTCCGGCATTATAATTTTAATTAACATTTACCTTAACGAGTGGAACAGAATCATTATATTTCCTATTCTAGCGCAGTAATGAAGTGCGGATTTGTGTTAAAAGTACCTTTGGAATGCGCATATATGGTCACGTGGAGAACCAGGTGGAGGTAGTTTGAAGATTGGTCATAGAATGTTTAACTATTTTGAATGATATGATTTGACTCGTGAAATTCAACAAGGTAGACGATTCCCATAACTTTTGTGATATCTGGATCGCTGCATCTAACCGCGGCCCATTACTGCTGGAAAGCAGTGGAGCACACAGGCAGATTTTGATACAAAATGGAGGCCGGTTTCAGGCGGTAGGCAGAGAAGGGAGAACGGTATTGAGTTGGAGCTGAAAATGACGGGCCGAGGCCAACAAGGGTGCCGCCAAGCATCTGTGAGAGGATGCTGGCTTGGCTCGGGAGTTCGAGCAGGGGATGAGAGCGAGGGAAAGCGAGAGAGAGTAGGAGAGTACCCCCTGGACGGCAGGAATAATACGACCCCAAGGGAAAATAACAGATGGACATTTAGGAGGAAAGAGAGAGAAAGTGTGTGAGTATGTGTGTGTGTGTGTGTGTGTGTGTGTGTGTGTGTGTGTGTGTGTGTGGGTGGTTGGGTTAGGTTGAATGCCAGGACTCTGTAGGGGAGCCCTTTTTTGGTTCAGTCTGAAGTTCATTCTCTTCTCTCTGACCTGCAAACTTACACACACACAGCCATTCACACACTCTTTATTTATTAATGCTGCTCCTGCCATGAGCCCGGGTTACACTCACATTCGGCTCACACCTGCCACTCAAGCGCCCCGGATGAGCGAGAGGAGACCGAGCGCTGCCATTCGGTGTCTTTTCTTTCGTGCATCACAAGACTGGGCATTGACACGGTCGTGTGGGTCAATCTTTAGAACACAGAGCGAAGACGAATCGATGGCATTTCGATGGCTTTGATAAAGTCCCATTAATCCGAGAAACCTCAGAAAAAGAAAGCGAGACTCAGTAGACTCTTCTCGTATATAAAAACGTAAGCGCACCAGAGCTGCGCTAAATATCTGACACAAACCATGACCAATTATTCAGCGATGCACTGCAGGTTTGATTGTGTGGTTTCAGGACACAGTGCGACTCGATATGTAAGCAAAACCTCCATGCATTCAAGATCCAATTACTAATATTCAAATGGCCCAAGTTTAGAAGGTGTTACAGAGAAAAGGCCCGCTGGAAGAATGACAATTGGTTCATTATACAAGCAGTCATTCAGAAGTGCTGCTGGCCGAGGAGAGCGAGCGAGAGACAGAGAAAGACAAAGAAGGAGAGACAGGGAGGGAGAGACAGACTTCAACAGAGAGCTTTTCTTGCAACTGAAGTGAGTGAAATCTACCCCTTCCCTCTCTATCTCTCTCTCTTTTTCACCAGTTTATCCATATGTTTAAACTTCTAATGGTCCCAATAAAAGGTCATTACTTCATGGTCCATAAAGCAGACTGAATGCGAACACTTTACACTATACAGATTTGATCTGCGCCTATCACAAGCCACATTGTAAAGCACACAAAAGAGGCTTATTATTTTCCCACCGAAATGTCTTTGTCACGCCGCCCCCCCTCCTACTCACAAACTCATAGATACAGTAAGTCTAGAGAGGCTGTACAACGCAATCACATTCACACATTCACTGTTCGCTACACAATGGAAGCAAATGTAAAGCTAAATAAGCTCAGTGTAAGAATATCGCCGAGATGAATGATCACGGGTTACCATCGCATCACGCGATGGAAGACTTTTTATTTCCCTCTGTATCAGGTCATAGCATAGACGTGTGTACTTAGCGCTATCAGGAAAACAACAAAGCACACGAGTAGGGTGAAAAGCCAAATGTGTGCTTAATCCGGTATTAGCATGGGGGAAAAAAATGGTAGACGGTAAATCCTAACCCAGCTGCCAGTGAAATCGCAGTGGCCCAGGGCAGCTTCGTGTTTGCAAGAACCTTCAAAATCAGAATTAATATAAGCTGCACTGACAAAAAAAACACAGACACGAGCCTCTCATCAGTTCTGGTGATAGAAAGGTCACATTACAATATGCTAAAAAATGCAGACAGGAGCTGGTGTGAATTTGGTGAGCAAAGTAAAGGTTTGGAAGTGGATTCCACTGGGTCACAGAAATCTTTAGAGCACGGGTTCCCAAAGTTTTTTTCTGTGAGGGCCACAAAATATTTATTTTCTTCAAAGGGGGTCAGGTCAGTCTGTAACAGAAAATGACATGGCCCAGAGTGACCTCCATTATGATTGTAGAGATTTTATCATGATTTTAAATGTATTTATTATACCTTCTAATGCTAGATTATTCTTTTTTTTATGCAGCGTATAGACAAATGAGCATAGTTTATCTCAGAAAAGTAAGTACACCCCTCACATTTCAGAAATGAAAGTAGTCAATGTGCAGCTTGTATAGCGGTACACCTCATAGTAAAGACTCTCTGAGGATTTAAAAATAAGAATAAAAATGGCCCAGGCTATAAGAAGATTGCTAACACCCTCAAAATAAGTTATAGTACAGAACCTCAAAAAACAGACGTATGAATGCTTTACAGGTTGCAGAAGCGGAACGTTAGCTAGCCAGCTCTCAGACCGTACGGCGTACACTGCGACAAGTCGGTTCGCATTGTGTCAACCCAGAAGGAAGCCTCTTTTGAAGCTGGTTTACAAGAAAGCCCACAAACAGTTAGCTAAGAAAGACCTGTCCAAGAGCATGAATTACTGAAACCATGTCCTGTGGTCCGATGAGACTAAGATAAACTTGTTTGGCTCAGATGGTGTCCAGCATGTGTGGCGATGCCCTGTTAAGGAGTACCAAGAAAATTGTGTATTACGTACACACGGGGCTGCATGAGGTATTGGGAAGCTGCGGTTCATTGGGGGAAACATGGATTCCACATGCACTGTGACATTCTGAAAAACATGATGCCTTCCTTGAGAAACTGGGCCGAATGGAAGTTTTCCACCAAATTTACGACTTCAAACACACTGTCTTACTGAGGAAGCTGAAGGTAAAAGTGATGGAAAGGTCTCCAGACCTAAACCCTATTGAGCATCTGGGCATCCTCAAGCAGTAGGTAAAAGAAGCAGCTATGTGATATCATTATGGAGGAATGGAAGAGGATCCCAGCAACAACCTGTGCAGCTATAATAAATTCCCTGCCCAGGATGATTAAGGCAGTGTTGGATGACGAGGGTACTCACACAAAATACTCACACTTTGGACACTGTTTGACATGTTCACTTATAGTAAAGTCATTTGTGTTGTATTTTTACAGAAACAAAAACATCTATACTGCTATACAAGCTGCAAATATATCTAAATATCCTAGAGAAGATACTAAAATGGTTGCTAAAATGTTGAAGAGTGTACAGAATATTCTGAGATCCTAATCATATATATATATATATATCGAGTGTTATTGAAATCTTAATAGCATTTTTTCATATTCATCGCTATTGAAATCAAAACATTTGTTTTCTTATAGATAAGAAACTTTCTTTTGGTGTATCTAACAAATAATTAGGCTATGTTAAGAACTAGAGGTCGACCGATAGTGGATGTTACCGGTAGGATCGTAGTGGGCAATTTATACACAATATATACAAAAAATAATAAAAAGACAGTACTAAATGATAAAACTGTAGTAAATCAAATAAATATGAATATTATTCATGAATAAATACAATTACATAATTAATAGATTATAAATAATAAATAAACAAATAAAGCTAACACCACCAAGCGATGAACAAAGCTATATATATATAAAAAAACCATAGTGTTTGTAAAAAATAAATAATATGGCAAATTCACAGAGCGCTGCTGTTCATCCGAGAGACCGTTTGCCTTTTATGTAAAGGCCCACATCATCATTCATTTATTATCTGCCTGCAGAGAGACGGAATACTGTATCATCATTCATTTATAAGAAGGAATATCAGTAGACAATGTTAAAGGCTTTGTGTTTGTATCGTCTACAGTTTTTATATCTCTATTTCGAAGAAAGATATAAAGAGATCAAGAAAGGTCATCAAACATGTGGAAAAAGCTTTCAGTCTCTAAGTCTGGTTTTTGTGTTTTATTTTTGCATCAGTGAGTTGTAAAACTTTAGGAAAAAGCATACTGTGCTACTAAAGG
>MU551624.1:173908-243848 GCA_024362625.1 Silurus asotus
TTTTTTTTTTTACTGATCTTGTGGAGAATCAGAGCAGGAACAGTGTTTGGTTCTCCTTTATTAGTTTAGTCTCAGTTTTATAAAGTACTCGCTGTGCTCTTTTCTGTATGCAACTAAGGGTCGTGTGTGTGTGTGTGTACTGATCTTGTGGAGAATCAGAGCAGGAACAGTGTTTGGTTCTCCTTTATTAGTTTAGTCTCAGTTTTATAAAGTACTCGCTGTGCTCTTTTCTGTATGCAACTAAGGGTCGTGTGTGTGTGTGTGTGTGTGTGTGTGTGTGTGTGTGTGTGTGTGTGAGAGAAAGAGAGCGAGAGAGGGAAAGAGAGAGAGAGGAAAAGAGAGAGAGAGAAAGAGAGAGAGAGAGAAAGAACAAGATGCTGACCTCCACTGCTCCCTCCTAGAGACAATTATCTGTATGATTTATGAAAGAGAGAGAGAGAGAGAGAGAGAAAGAGAGAGAAAAGAGAATAAGCATGATTACTTAAGACAGTGTTCTCTCTCTTTCTCTTACTTCCTTTTCTTTATTTCTAATAATTAGGCAAGTCTTAATGTTTCTACTTATTAAAACTGACTATAGTAATAGGAAAAGCTGTGCTGACTGCATGCTCACACACAGACACACACACACACACACACACACACACACACACACACACACACACACACACACACACACACACACACACAGAATAGTTAATTCATTCTCAGTGTGTGTGTGTGAATGCGCGTGCACAGCCAGCGCCACTGCTTGTGTTTAATACACTCTTTGATTTAAAGGTTAAACCCCTTTGAAATGTCGAATTTGTGTCATGTGTCCGTCGTCTACAAAGGTGAATTCCTCTCTTCTTTCTCACCCGCTATCGATCTTCTCCACGCGACGTCCCCGACGCTCACACGTCGCTCCCGCCCCGGCCCGACAGCGCCTCTCACGTCGCCATTAATCTCCGTAGAGACACTAACGATCCCGCACGGATGGCCACACTTCAGACATCAGACCACTTTGTTAGATTTTGATTGAATAAACATGTTAATTAAGGATTAAAAAATGAGCCCTGCACTCGTTGTACTATTAAAAAGATGGAGTGCGCACACTTTAGGTCTTGATGTAACAGGCGCACAGAATGCAGCCTTTTGTTAATGTTTAATGTGTAATTAAATGTTGTACATAGTCGGCTTATGTACTGGAGGCCAACTATTGATGGCGTATGTGTGTGTGTGTGTGTGTGTGTGTGTGTGTGTGTGTGTGGGACATGTTTAGATAAAGAGAGCGGTAATTCAGAAAAGAGAAATCAGATGTTCAGCATAAAAGTCTTTAGATTTCGAACCCATACCCAGACCTATTAATATGCACTGATATTAGATGTGTAACTAAAATCTATTATACGAGGTGCTAACGTTTCGAAACTAGCATCTTTTGACAAGATAGTACTTTATTTATCTACATTTACACATCTTCAGAATAGTCTCCTTGCACAGCAATGCAGCGCTCCCAGCGTTCCTGACACTTCTGGAATGTGTCGTGGAAATCTTCTTTTTTTAAAGCGCATCGAACACCTTTTCTTTTATTCACGCTGAATCTCCGCGACGGCGTCAAAACAACAAATAGCAGAAGCGGCAATGCAGATTAACACCAGTCGCCCAGGCCGATGTCTTTAGGCACCATGACTTATAAAGGTCGGTGCTCACTGTGACTGTGAGTGCAGCTTTGTGCTGCCATCTGGTGGCGTGTTTTAAAACTAGACTCGGGTAAACTTTAACTATATAGTTATAGTATATGTTTATGTCAATCGTTTAGGGGTTGAGCAAAATTATGTGAGTACACATACACACACACACACACACACACACACACACACACACAGGTAGATTATGATTCCTAGCACTTACAGTTTGTTCCTTTCTGTGTCATTTGTATTTGCTTTGGACAAAGTGTACTCTATCTACTATGAGTTTCTCCTCCGAAAGGAAAGAAAATGATGCGTGATTAACTAATTCTCCTCCTGTAGGTTCGTTACACCCGCGACTGTCTTTCACGTCTTTTCGATCGCTGTCGATAACAAGAACGATCACCTCCACGTTCAGTACATGATATAGATAATGCACATTAATTCAAAGGGTTTCTTAATAAATGCTTTGCCATAATAAACATCATGTGACCTTTTTCGTGCATGCTAGCTGGAGATAGGAGGAGTTCCATCTACTGTATAAAGGAGTCATAGGAGTTCCAGTAGAGCAAGAGTAGTAATTGTCATTGTTTCTTGTTGCTTTGATAGGAAAGAAGGCTGTCTGAAACCCAGACACATTCTTTCATGACTCATACACAGTCTGTCCAAACTCCAGCATTTGAGACATTTCTGTAGTGCATGCACTTTCTGTCTCTTTCTCTCTCGTTGCTTTTTTTATTTTTATTTTCATTTCACTGTTTGCTTTTTAAACAAACTACTATATCATATATGATGAAATACCATCTTTAAACCTAATATCCATGCCTTAAATTGGACATCTGGGAATAGGTTTATTTTTTTCCCGTAATTAGATGGTACATTAAGGCAGGATCAACGTTCCTATAACAGCATGTATTGAATATTTAATATCCGCAAAAACCATTGAGTCATTTTTTATTTCATGTAGTAAAATGAGAAAATACAGAAAGGAATAATGCCATTAAATAAACAATAAAACACTACGATTATACCACAGGGCTGTTGCATTCCTCATTCTGATTGGTGTTGATTTATTTATATCTGAATGCTGACGGTAGAGCCGGCTTTGATTCATATTTAAATTTTAGACGCCGTCTGATATTTGATTTATTTGTAGTAACAACTCACACGTCGACTTGTACACGAATGGATATGTTGGATTTTTCTGTTAGGTGTTTATTAAAATGATATGGAAGGAGCCTTCAGTGCTAGCGGTTTTTTTTTGTAACAGTCAGAGGAAAAGCTTTTCGCTTTTCCACAACAGGAAAAATTTTTGTAGAAAAAAAAACAATTCATAGGTTTGATTGTTTCTAACTTCAGCAAGAGAAAAGGAAGACTTGAAGGGAACTGTTTAGAGGTGCTATAAAATCAGTGAAAACAGACACCAGCTTGTATCTCTAACATTCTGCAATATCAGTAAATTTTGGTTAAATGGTTTATTATATATACTTATGTGCAGTTTTACATTCATGACATTTGGCAGAAATCCTTATTTAGAGCTCAAACTTACATGTCTCTTATTGATATGTCTGAGGTGTTGAAGGTTAGGGCCTTGCTCCAGGGCTGAGCAGTGGCAACTGGGTGGTGCTGTCATGTGATCTTAGGACTTTTTGATTAAAAGTCCAACATCTTATCTATTAACGTGACACTTTCTCCGGGAAAACGATTACATCATGTCAGTATGGAGCGCACAATTGCAATTTCAAAAAGGTTAGGACACTGTGGAAAATTTAAATAAAAACAGAATGCAATGATTTGCAAATCTCATAAATCTAATTCTATTCAGAATAAACAAAGAAAAAACACATCTATTGTTTTAGATAAGAATATGTACTATTTTAAGAAAAACATTTGATGGCTACAAGCCAGATAGTCCCTTTTCTCTTTAGTACGGAGGACTACGGTGGTGTTCTGATCACAGAACAGTTTCCTAATTTGCCTCGGTACATTTTAAATGAGCGTTGGCCCACAGAGGATCATACATGCAGTATCTCCTTCTTTGCATGGTAGAACTGTGTTCACAATGAAACGACAATGATTTCTGGAGGTGTTAATGAGACAATGCAGTGATTTTCCATTACAGAATTTGGACTGTTTTGAATACAGTGCCATATTGATGATATCATTTACTGTACATGGGAGGATATTTAACTGTTTTGCAATTTCATGTTACATTATTCTGAAATTGTTCCACAATTTGTAAACACAATCTTTTACATATTGGTGAAACGCTGCCCATCTTCACTTCTGAGAGACTCTGCCTCTCTAAAATATATCCACTCTTCTACTTATTTTACTGTCCTGTTGTTAATTAGCTTAATAAGTTCATTATTATTCCCCAGACTATTGTTGCCCCGGCTCTACTTTTATGAGACTTGTTGCATCCATCAAATACAAAATGACCTTTTTTCAAATAGAACATTTCCTCAGTTTAAACAATTAAAATATTGTCTGTCTTCTATTGTGACAAAAATACGGGTTTGTAAGATTTGCTACTTGTTGCATTCTGTTTTTATCTACATTTTCCTCGTGTTCCAACTTTTTGTGGTTGTACATTCACGACATTTGGCAGACACCTTTATTCAGAGCAGCTTCCATTTATTTCATTCATACAACCGAGCAGCTTTGGGGTTAAGGGCCTTGCTCAGGGGTCCAGAAGTGGCAGCGTGGTGTGGCTGGGATTTGAACTCATCACCTTCAAATCCAAAGTCGAAACAACTAAGCTACCACCTCCCACGCCATTATATCATGGACACTTCGCCAATAACAGCATCCTTTTGCAATATTACAGCTGATATAACTGTTCTCTACAAGTCTGTAGATTTTTCAGAATGATAAACATGTACACTGTAGCTCCCTGATTAAAAAGACTGGATTGTATATATATAAATATATATGAAACAGAGAATCATACATGCCATAGCATGTTCTCTGAAGGCTTTATTTCCAAAGTGGAATGGAATGTCTTTAAATGATGTCTTGAACCATAATCAAACTAGAATTATATTATTTCTAATATCAAATGCTGAGAACAAGCAGGCCAATTTTACACCAGTGGAGGCAAAGCAAATGTTCTGTACATATATACAGCTCAAAAGTAACTACTCAGTATTACTTGGTGCCAATTAGTTACTGTCACTGTTTTCATGGCAACCAACTGTCATTGCTCTTCTTCCCAGTAATGAGTTTACCTCCCTGGGCCACCACTGTGCAGCTCTGGTGAAGTGCTCCTCATGCTAAATAATGCTAAATACTTTAGTTTAGTTTGGAAGGCGCGGCTCGGTAAATTTACGGGGTCTTATTAGAAAACTAACTAACAGAAAGTTGCCGATAATCTTAAAATTCACGGGAATCCGCAGCGGGACCGAAAGTTCAGAAACGTTAGGAATACCATTTTAAACTCTTTCAGTAAAAAAAATGTCATACAATTTTAAAACACATTATTGTATTAAACTGACATAATGTCTAGATGAATTCACTAGAGACCATAAGGGGGGTGGGGGGTGCGTCCAAAAATATATATTTTCTCCATTTCTCCTCGTTTCTATCTAATGCATTCTTTAAGACTCAGCCAAGTGCTACTTATGTCATGTAGCGTCCAGAGGCAGGCGATGTTTGCCTTCTTCCACATACATGATCTTACAGGTGCCCATGATTGGCTAGTGATTGACAGTAGAGGGCGAGTGTGCCATTTTTCCCCACTCAGAGAGTGTTGTTTTCCTGGCTTTGATGCCTGCGGAGGGGTTGATATCTGAACTCGCAATATCCGAAACGCTTTTCTCGAGCTCTGATTCCTTTCTTATTCGAGTACATCTCATCAGTCCTCTCATTCAAAGAGCTAAGCGTTCCAGAGGCTTCTTCTAAACCAAGTGCGGGATTATCGGGGTCTACGAGGGGTTACATAATAGTCCTTCATCAAACATCCTTCAGCACCCTGGAGCTTTGTATTCCCTGTCATTTCCGGGTGAGATTGACTGTACCAGGATTGAAGCTCTCACCAGTTTTAGCCCTCTATATAACTGCACCCATCTCAGCATGACAGCTCTAAAAGGCTTTAGGATTCCCAGCCAGTGGAGATGCGATCCCGCAGAAATTCTCTACTGCTTTAAATGTGTGAAAGGTTTTTTTTTATTTTTTTTGTTTTGTATAGAAGGTGTAATTTTCCTTTGAACATTGCAGAACAGACAAACAGAGCAGCAACCAATTTAGCGCAAGCGAAAGATTTATCAACCGGTCGTTTGAACTTAAATGGATTCTGCTCTGGTGGTATAGGCTGAGGAAGAGGAGAGGAAAAGGGAGAGAAAGAGAGCAGCATTTCTGCACCTGCTGTACAAATGAGCTGTTTGCAAACTATATGCTTATGTATGTTAATTCATTTTATCCACACACTACAGATTCACAGTTGAGAGCACCGCAGAGGGATAAATCCAGAAGACTCAAAGAGACGTAATACGAATAACACAGACTTGCACTCCCCCCAACCCCCCCACCCCCCTCCCTCTCTCTCTCTATCACTGTTATTGGCAAACAGAAAGAGCAGATCTTCGGGTGAAGAGGCCAATCTTCAGTTATCTTTCCAATATACTTGCAGGTCCCCAGGCCAAATACTACAACTCCCATAATCCCTCGCTCACATGCCCATGAGGTAAAAGAGCCAGAGCAAGTCATGCACCTACACCTTAAGCATGTGGATACCAGAGCGCTTTCTCTCTCTCACACACGCACACGCCCACACACTTTAGAAAGAACCTTGACCTTCAAATGTGGCTTATGCTTGGATTCTATTTTAACCAGAAACGAGACAGTGTTGAAAAAAGAGAAGAGAGGTGTTACTTGGAGATTTTACACTATTTCCTATTCCAAATTTGGCTGCAGCCGATTCCTACCCCTTTACCAAAGCTGACGTCCTGACTAGTCCGTCTAGTCATATAAATACCAAACTCATGGCGATAAAGCTTTGGACTATTGGGAAGTCCTGGAAAACGTTTTAAATGTCAGAAAATAGATGCCATATTGACATTTCACGATTGAAGCAATGGATTATACAGTACTTGTCTCAAATGGATAGCAAACATCCAAGAGTAACAAGAAACTCTGGAGATCTGATAAGAAGGAAGATAAAAAAGAAGCAACTGAAATAGAAAAAGAGAGTCGAGAGATATATGAAAAGCTACATTCTGTAATAGGCTCCTGTGAGAAATTATCGATTGAATGTCCTCTTTCTCAAAAAGCTCTCTATTTACAGACAAAACACAGTTCCCAATCGGGAGATCTCCTCCTCCGTCGGAGGGGCTACACGACGTGACAGATTCACGCAGAACAGTTTGAACACGCACTTCTTTCCGTTAGACGAGGGAAGGCGTAACGGGACACAATGGCACGCCGCTGACGGCACTACGGATTATATCCGTTTTATGCGATACCTGAATCGAGAGTGCATCTAAAGGAACAAAGGCACCTAACCAACCCAATTCCCTCTTTGTTTTTTCCACGATCCAGAGCCGTCACTTTGGACAATGTGCACTTGGCCACAGCCAACTAACAGACGCCGGCGATTATTCCCATCTCCTGTTCTAATTTATCTCCAGCACAATGCCTTTTCCTTCCCCTCAATTAAAGAATGAGAAAAAAAAAAAAACAGTAATTGAGGAGGGCTTTTGGGGACGAAAGCAAAACAGACAGAGGCAGAGTGGATGATTCATTATCCAAGCTCAACTCGCTAATATGGAAATAAGGGACGATTGAAAGAAAATTCACAGTAAGCCGCACTGAGAGGCGGCACGTCCCATAGTGGGAGAGCGGGACAGCCGAGGCTAATAAACACGCCGAGCCTGTTGTTGGAACCAAATCAATATGGATACACCGAACACGTATAAACAACACGATCGTTTCTTTTGTTTTAAACTTTCGTTCCCCACACCCCATTTTTCCTAAGAGAGAAGCAGTCATTAAAGCAAGGGACTTCCTGTTCTGTACCGGGTCATGTGATCTCTCATTTTTTAAACTCTTTACCTCCACATCGTCTTTTCCCGGCCAATTTGCGACTGGTTTATAACAGAGAAAAACACATAGTTCCATAGCGCGAAACAAGACACGAAAGACAACAAGACATATGATGTGGTGTGTGACTAAGACGCAGTACGCAGCTGGTTCGGCCTCCTGTGTCCCAATTCAGATTATTTATTAACATCCATCTTGGATGATCGGATCATAAGTAAACACGTACAAGTGTTGTATAATTACTTCCTGGATACAGAGACCATTCTCGCTCTGACCACATGAACACTGATGCATTGTAATATGTCAAAAGAAATCCCAGTCGAAGTTTTTAGAGATTTATGAGTTTTTACATGGAATCAGCCTTTTCAATTTCCCAGCTGCCATAATGTGTTAGTCATACTGTATAATCGGGTCTGCTTTTATACACCTGCAGTGGCTTATACACATACATACAATGCAGAAATCAGAATATGTTTAGACTTTCAGATTTTTATTTTATTTTGCTATACTCAGTACCCTATGATGGTGATGGCATGTTAAAAAAAAAGATTCTGAGAATAAAGTTGTAGCACTATGAATATTAAGTCAAAATTACTAGAATCAAATCGTAGCACTACGCGAATAAAGTCGTAGGAGCTCGGCTTAAAAGGAATTGCCATGAAGAATTGCAGAATATCCATCAATCCATGTATGCAAAGCTTGTTGTGTCATACCCAAAAAAGACTCGATGCTCTAATTGCTGTCAAAGGCACTTCAACTTACTACAGTACTTTAAATAAATAAAGACGTTTCTAGAATTTTGAGTTTTAATATTGGGTAAGTCATCCTTGGGTCACCAAAACATTTTCTGATGGCGTTCTGTAGTCCTTTAAATGAAGTCCTGTAAATTGTAAGTTTGGGCCTCCAGGGACCCTACTTGTAAAAATCTTTTTAAAATATGTTTAGATTGAGATCTGAAGAACCTGGAGGCCGAGTCTTTTCCATGTGTCTCAAACCATTTCTAAACTAAATTTCCAGTACATTAACCTGCTGAAAAAGCTCACCAAGAAGGTGGATAATAGGCACATCAAAGTAAAAACTCACATGAATGCCAAAGCATCAAATTAAAACTGCTGGCTCGTCTTCTTCCCGTAATGCATCTTGGTACCATCTCTTCCTCAGGATGTGCACATGCACCTGAGAAAACATAATTTATCAGAACAGGCCACATTCTTCCACTGCTCCATGTTTCAAATCCGATTCTCACATACCTTTTTTTGGGCACGTTCTGCTGTGCACAACAGGGGTCAGCATGAGCACTATGAACGATCTGCAGCTACACAGTCCTATACACAGCAATCTGTAATGCACTGCATGTTCTTACACCTGCAGTAAATGTTTTCGCCACTTGTACTACAGTTGATTCTCTGTAGCATCAAACCACTCACTAAACCTTGGGCAGCCATGATCCTCTTACTGGTTTCTCTGCTGTTCTTTCTTGCAACAATGATGGAAGGCTGCCTATACATTACATTTTGGGCATTGTATGAATTCGCTTTCCCAGTTTTCTGGCTTCCAACAAGTCAAATCTGAGAACGTACATGTTTTACTGCTATATGTTGCTCTTTTTCATGTGGCGTAATAAAATAGACAAATGGTGCTATTCTGATCACACGCATTACCACGTCTGCGATTTTATCACGGACAAGATGCTAGAACAAAGAGCGAACGTGAAAGCCCGCGTAAAACTGGCCAAATCCGCCACAGAGACGTTTGACATGGCGTTCCTTTGACATACGGCAGATGCTGCAACGAGTCTAAGGGAAAATGTCAAAACCATGTCAAAACACAGCTAGTCTAAAAAAAAATAAAAAAAATTTAATACCACGGATAGCCAATCAAATCTCAAAAATTTTAATTCAATTAAAACGTATTTTATGCAAAGAATGATGTAAAGGGAGAAATACAAAAGTAATTTTAATTCCTGAGTCAGTAATCAGTAAGAACTTTTAAAGTACCATTCTCATCTGTACAATCACGTCTAAAATGTTGATTTGATTTTTTAGAATCATTATTAGTTGATTGAAGACTGAATCGCGGCCATTACAATACAGAGTAAAATCGTTTGGCTTTAATAAAGGCATGCGTTTCTGGACACGTTTGGTCTAATTGCACTGTACATGGCATAAAGGCTCATGAGACTCAGGCTGGAAGTGTGTGTGGGATAGAACGAGGTTTTAAACCTCCACATACACCCCGACGTACACTATATTACAGGGTTTATTTATAGCACCGGCTCGTTATTTGTCAGTACCATTTGATCAGTTTGATCCGCTGTCTCGGCTTCACGCCTCGGGAAGCGCTCTGAGGTGCGCGTAGCAGCATGCATTGTGTTCTTTGGGACTTATATAAATGCTTCGTGCAGAGGGGCTGCTTTTAGCTGTTTAGGACTCGGCACGCATGTCGTGGGAGAGGAATATTTATAGCCAAGCCGGTGACCAGAAGAAGTCAAACTCCCTGCAGGACCGAGAGGACTGTGTGTAAATAAACTGAGAGAAAAGAAAATGATAGAGAGAGAGAGAGAGAGAGAGAGAGAGAGAGAGAGAGAGAGGGTGGGAGGGAGAGCGCTAGTGTCTGAGACTGTGTGTGTGTGTGTGTGTAAGTGTGTGTGTCTCACCTCTTTAACACCAGACACCTGCTCTGAAAGATGCAGCCAGGAGACTGCTATAGCTGTAAAATGCTTTTTTTTTTTATGTAGGTAGAAATTTGCTACCGAAAGAAAAACAGTGACATGTTACTGGGTCATTTTTGAGTTTTATCTGTAGATAGACTATGATTGGGATTGACAGGCCATCAAACACACTTCACACACTTCACACACATACACACACACAAACACAAACACTCAATCCTTTAACTACATTAGCTACAATATGAACTTGAATTAATCTTTGCTTATTTATTACATTTAGTTCTTTCCTCTTGGAAACTAGCTGTCCAAATGTCTTTACTCACAGCTTGAACAATGCCCATATATCCCATGACACACGCACACACACACACACGTACGCATGCACACACACAATTGCACGTATGCAAAGACCTTGCAAAATGACAGGACCGTCAGCCCTCCAGCAATCTTTAAAGAGCACTTCATATCAGTGCATCTCATTTGGTAAACAATAAATGTCAAAGCAGAAGATGGCACATGCATATGTGTGTGTGTGTGTGTGTGTGTGTGTGTGTGTGTGTGTGCTTGTGTCTGTGTATGTATGTATGTAGGGGATGTCGTCTTTCAGTTCTGCCATTCTCAACCTTCATTTTTCCTCGAAGGTCATTGAAGTGTCAAGGAATGTAGTGTTGAACACCGATTCTCGAACTATTTTGCCACCAGGGACTTAAACTATAGACCTTTTTAATTTTGTAAACAGTGTGACTTTTTTGTGGGGGCGGAGCTTAGGCAACAAGTTGTCCCTGATCGCTTTACTAAACTAGCTTTTACGTTTTGTAAGTATGTTTTTAAACAATGACTGATGAAAGTCCAATTTGATTTGTCTATTGTACCGATCACTCATCGTCCAGCAGTGCTGTGTATGGGGAAGAATCTGGCAATACAATATGTTTCATATATATAAAGGGGTTGCGATACGATACATTGCGATACTGTAAACAAGTCAATATATTGGGATGTTTCTTATTTTAGGAAAAGTAGATCATTTTAATGAAATCTGTCATTAAGAACACACCACCACATGCAATACATGAGCACAATTAGTAAGTACCATTGTACCTAACATGATCATTTAAAAAAAATAAAAAATAAACATATGCACATAGTCATTAGAAACCAATTACAAAGTGGGATTGTTAATGATGGTGATGATGTATTAAATTATTAGTATTACCATTAGTATTAGGCTAGTAGTAAAAGCATGATGAGCGCTAACTAGTGTTAACATCTAAAAGCTACAATCTGAGGGAGGCATGAATCTAAAGAGTAAGAAAGACTATCATTTCTTCTTTAAAGGTAAAAAATACAGCTGGGCAGGACAAGACAGGCATAGCATGCACTCTCAGGCATAGCACCTTTCTTCAAGCCACAAATTAGGCTTTCTCTACTTATAAGTGCAACCACAAGTGTTGTTCCTGAATTTTTCAATACCTTTTTGGTATTTTTCCTACACCTAAACATATTGCGGTGAGCACAAGCCAGTCAACACTGCCATTACTTCTGGCAGAGGTTATACCCATAATCTTATAATCAGGTGGATATTAACGCTAACATTAGCAGCGTGCCCTTATGCTAGTACTTCCTGTCAGAGTTTTTAAGTTCAGAAATATGAAAACCGGCGGTCGGAATATAAACTCACAACGCATGATAAGCACGTATATCCATATTTAATTACACCCCTATTGTCTAACTTTAACGGAGTGAACCAGATTGGCCGACGCTGTAGACGGATACATCTGACTCAGCTAGGTCTTGACAGTTAGCCGAGATGTATATACACTATATTTCCAAAAGTATTGGGTCACCTGACCTTTCCTTCTATATGTGGATCTTTTCCAATCGGTTAACACAAAGCTGGAGGCACTCAAATGTACAGGACATTTTTAGATGCGTTATAATAAAATTTTGCATTCACTTGAACCCAAACCTGTTCCAGCATGGCAATGCCCCTGAGCTCCTTGAAGAGCTGGTTTACATGCTTTGAAGAGGAAGATCCTGAGTGGTATGTGATGAAATTTTAAATTGGCATATTTGCATTCCCTGTGTGTTCGACTCGGTACTGGTTTGTCTTGACCTCCAGCTAGCGTCATGACGTAATCGTGACGTCAAGAAGAAGTCAAGAAGCTTTTTTTGTCATTTCAACCATATATAGCTGGTGCAGTACACAGCGAAATAAGACAACGTTCCTCTAGAACCCTGGTGCTACATTTAACAACATAAAGCTACATAATCCTGCAATCCTGACATCGACACTGAAAGGGTCCGTAACCTAAATCATCTTCATGAACCAAGACCAACTACACCTACGATTGTTTGCTTATTTTAACGTAAAGTACTACAGATTGTTGCAATTAGGCTTGAACTGACAACTGAGGTCCAAGCTGATGTTATTTATAGCTGTAATTGTTTTTCATGCTATTAAATCCAGGCCAATAACTTCTAATTTACTACAAAGATTGTAGTTTGAATGATGGTGGGATGGGTATCGATATCACACGGCTTCACACGTGTGCCAGCAAACGATCCTCTATTAATGAAAACCTCATCTTTTTTTTATTCAATGCTTATTCATTTGTTTGTTTTCTTAATGTACGCTGTTTCTGTGAAAGGAATATCATTAACCAGACGAGGCTCACTGCTTCTTATTGGGGTAGAAGAAGAAGTAAAGAGGAGAATGAGAACTGAACAAATGGATGCAGAAAGATGGAGATGTACACAAAGTAAGAGAGAAGGAGATCGAAAGTGGAGTGAGAGTAAGCAGAGGGCAGGAAATGAAGCATTAAGGAATGAAGGTGTCGCTGATCAAATCTACCCGGCTAGACCGCAGCGGAAAGCGTACAATAACCCGGTTTCCATTCTTTCCCGTGCAGACAAACGGAAAACAACCACTGAAATAGCTAGTCGTTGTGCTTCATTGTTTGTAGCAGGACATTTCACTGAGTAGGAAACATTTTACTTTTATATTCACTAGAAAAAGGGGAAAGAAGGAGATTTTTAGGAATAGGAGGATGACCAGCATTGGGGATTGGGGGGTATAGCTTGAGGAAATGGTCTGTAACAGGACATCCCTTTTTTTTTTTCCTACAAATTCTTAAGCTGTTGGGTTGTGTTTGGGAAGCTGACCTACATTGGGGGTGTGTGTCCAGTCATTCAACGAATTTCAAACCTTTTAGGGGGTATGTAAATGGCTATGAATGGGATGTTACCCAGATGAGGATGGGTTCCCCTGTAGAGTCTGGTTCTTCTCAAGGTTCCTTCCTCATACAATCTAAGGGAGTTCTTCCTTGCACTAGTCACCTCAGGCTTGTTTATCAGGGACATACACACATAACTAACTTATAGATTCCTATCTTAACTTATAGATTCCTATAATTCTTTCATTCTATAAAGCTGCAATATCCATTATCCATTGGGAAAAGCGCTATAGAAACAAACTTAAACTTGAACTTGAACTTGAACTTGATGCCCGAAAAAAAAAAAAAGGTCTTTGCAACCATATATTTAACATTTTTTAATTGGAATTTTATTGTGTATTTTCGAGAATGCGAGCTAAAGGATTTCTCCAAGAAATGATAAGTCATCTGCACCATAACTTCATTGTCTGTTAGGTGGATTTAAAGCTGTTTTCTGACGAAAATGCAGTCATGAACGCATGTTTAGGGAAACATTTAAAGAGGCATTTCAGTTACACTTTTTAATTATTGTGCCATAAGATTATTATGTGCTTTCAGAACATTATTTTCTGCTTTTAATCTGAATGAACTGTGACTGCAGTTGCAGGGAGAAAAGGTGGAGAAGGTGGAGGAGTTCAGGTACCTGGAGGTCAACAGTGCAGAGTAATGGAGAGTGTGTTAGAGAAGTGAAGAAAATAGTGCAGGCAGAGTGGAGTGGGTGGAGAAGAGTGATAGCAGGAGTGATTTGTGATAGAAGAGTATCTGTGAGAGTAAAAGGAAAAGTTTATAGGACTGTGGTGAGACCTGAGATGTTGTATGGACTAGAGACAGTGGTATTGAGTAAAAGACAAGAGGTGGAGCTGGAGGTAGCAGAGCTGAAGATGTTGAGGTTTTCGTTGGGAGTGATGAGGATGGACAGGTCTAGAAATGAGTTCATTAGAGGGACAGCACATGTAGGACTTTTGGAGACAAGGTGAGGGAAGCGAGATTGAGATGGTTTGGACATGTGCAGAGGAGGGACATGGGGTATATCGGTAGGAGAATGCTGAGAATGGAGCCACCAGGAAGAAGGAAAAGAGGAAGATCAAGGAGGAGGTTTATGGATGTGGTGAGGGAAGACATGAGGGTAGTTGGTTTAAAAGAGGCAGATGTAGAGGGCACGGGGGGGTATGGAGACAGATGATCTGCTGTGGGGACACTTAATGGGAGCAGCTGAAAGAAGAAGAAAAAGAAGGAGGAATAGCCTCCAGATGTATTACTAGATTTTGGGGTGTGATAACAACAGCAAGGGTGTTACTAAAGGCAGGAACTGATGTAGGTGAGGTGATGAGGCCTGGGGTGCAGTCAGCATCCCAATTCATCCCAGATGTGTTTAATATGGTTGAGGGTCAGGGCTCTATAGCAGGTGATCTTCCACCGCATCATATGCTAAAGCATATTATAATGGAGCTGCTTTGTGCACAGGGGTATTGTCAGGCTGGAAGAGGTTTGGATCACCTAGTTTACGTGAAACGAGAATTGAATGATACCACATCCAAAGACATTCCATACTGTTGTGTCCTTCAAATCTTTGGTAACAGTTTGGGAAAGAACCACATATGGCAGATGTTTGAATTCTTTTGTGTGTGAAACTGTTATTTAAAAAAAAAATAAGGCTTTGTCATTGTTTTCAGTTCACACTCTGGTGGCATTCACTACCGTTCCTGGTGTGATGGCCATTCATTGTGTGTGACTCTCTTTTGTACCTTTGAGTATTTGTAATAGTGAGTGTGTGTGTTCGTGTGTGTTCTTGTGTGTGTGTGTGTGTGTGTGTGTGTGTGTGTGTGAGAGAGAGAGAGAATGACTTGACTTGACCCCTGACTTTTTTTTTTGTTTGTATTTTTGTATAATAAATTTTCATAATTTGAGCATTCAACACCCTAATTACAAAAAAAAAAAACACAGTTATTATCTACCACACACACACACACACACACACACACACACACACACACACTCTCTCTCTACAGTAACGTTCCCTAATGGCTGGTTTATACTTGACCCACGGTTTTATGTGTGTGCATGCATCAGCATTGTTCACAGTCTCACCTGAATATTTAATATACATCTAGAGGATTAAAAACGACATGCACTTGATCACTCATCAGAGCTGAAACGTCCTTGTCCATCTGGATTCCCGATCGAACCGAAAAACATTTCGAGCACAGTCATGTGAAACACAACACGTGCAAAGGTTTTAGCCGTTGTCTTGATTGTCAAGAGCTGCATGAGACTAGAAAGCTACATGAAAGGGGTTTTTAAATATGTAAATACTTAATGTAATAGAAAATGTAATCGAAAATAGAATGTAGTGCGTTATAATTATAATCAAGGTTGTATCATCTGTTGTTGGAGCGAGTGCGTTCTGACTAATTAAAAAGGATAGTTGTTCTGGTGTCTGTTCTTTTTACAATTATCTTGCTCGTCTTGCGTGAATGTGTGTGTGTGTGTGTGTGTGTGTGTGTGTGTGTGTGTGCTCTAAAACCTCAGTGATTGCCCCGTCATTGGGGAGTTTATCCTTCATACTGTCACCTTCTTCTTCTTCCTCATTAGTGGTGCTGAGCTGAAATTCTGCGACGTCTATGGGAAAAAAAGTGCTCTACTAGTAAAACTGGCTTCTCTCTCTTACACACACACACACACACACACACACACACACAGATTTGTGCATTTTCCGACCGAGCGAGTGAGTATTTAAATTGTGTCCTACTTCTGAATACGGCAATAAAGCCATGCATTCGGGGACTAATATAGAGCGAGCCGAAAGAAAGCACCACAGAGCCAATAGCGGAATACATTAGCCTGTCAAAATGGAATATTTAATAAGAACATAAACACTTCTCACACAAAGAGGAGCGTTTCCCACTCTCTCATTTATACGCGCCCGTGCACACTAGACGCCTGCCAGTTTCCCTATTGACTCCTCTAGGATAAGTGTGTATACGTACTCATGCCGAGGTTGTTGTTGTTTTTTAACGGCTGTTAATTAATATAACCGGCTCTGTCTGTACACGAGGATGACTCACGAGGACGGTGCTTGCCGGTAAACTTTTGACCTCGTGTCTAATGCGGCATACTTCCAGTTTAGTAAAAAAAGAAACGAATTTTTTTTCCCCAAAAAAGTTCTAAAGTCAAGTCAAGAAGCTTTTATTTTCATTTTAACCATATATCGCTGACGCAGTACACAGTGAAATGAAACAACGTTCCTTCTGAACACTGGTGCTACATACAACAATCACAGAAAACACACAGCTCAGGACTAGTGTCCTCGCCACATAAAGTGCATCGTGTGCAACCTGGTGCAAACAGTGCAAAAACAACACGAGACACAATCTACAAATAGCTACAAAACAGTAACAAAAATGTAAACAAAATGCTGTGCAAAAACAGCAATAACAAGCAACATTTGTATAAATCTAAATAAATCCTCAACACCTGTTACTAAAACATTACCTTACAGAGTTCTGTAATTAAAGACACAAGTTTGAGGACACCTGACCATCAGATGTTCCACTAGATTTCGGAGTGTGCGTTGGAGATTTGTTCTCATTCAGACGCAAAGGTGTTAGTAAAGCTATATGAGGTGAGGAGGTCTGGAGTGCGGTCAGTGTTGAGGGTTGAGGTCAGAGCTCTATAGCAGGCCAATCAACATCTTCCATGCTAGAGCAGATTTGGGTCTCCTAGTGCAAAAAAAGAGAAAATCTAATACTACCGCATAGAAAGAAAGATTTTTAGTAATAGTTTGCGGAAGGAGCACACATGGCCGGAAATATCAGGTGTCCCAATACATTTTGTGTGTGAAACTTTCTCATTTGTGGCTAAAAAACAGGCTTTTTTTTTTTATATTTTTTTTTTTTGTGCATTCTATACAGTTGTGTGCCTCCAACTTTGTGGAAACCGTATGGAAAAGAATTACATACGGCTGAAAAAGTCGCAACCCTTTCATCCATATGGTGTATTATAGTGTATTTGTGTGTATAGTGTGACGAGTATATATACAGTAATACATCCGTGTCTGTGCTCGGAGTTACATTTATATCATTTTTGCTGGGCTACAAAATATAAGGGTAAGTTTTTTAACTTTATATAGACTGCTTTCACTTTCACACAATTGGCATTTAGACAGCATTTCATACACGAAGAAAAATGGCATACAATTCCTTGTCGATATTACTCTATGAGCACAGCTGCAATTACAAAAAATGAATGACCACCTTTTGGCCAATCAGATAAGAGAATTCGACAGTGCTCTGATACTTTTTTAATTCCTAGTAAGTGCAAGCCTGACTATAAAGCTCTTTCTGATTCTGATTATGTATATTATTATAAACAATGCTGAATTCAGCAGCTCTGACAATAGTGCAGATTTTCGAGGCAAATATATACTTGTGCAGTAGAGAACTTGCTTGATTTTTTTTCTTGAAATGCAATGCATCATTGTGTTTTACTCCTCACATGTTTAATAAGGAGGCTGTGCGACTCCTCCACTTCTCTTCATTAACCCACTGATGCAATCTGGAAGCTTTGGCCTGTAACCACTTAACCAAGAAAAGGGAAACGAGTTTAATTTACAGACTACAATTCCTTTACCTCCAGCTAAGCACGATGAGTTAACTCCCATCCTATAATTAATGCCTGAAGCACATATATTGATTTCTCATCCCCTGGGTCACGTCAGAAGAGCACGAGGGCGTATGCTGTTGATGTGTTTATTGAAGAAAACAATAAAAGATCGAAAGGGGGTTCTGTGTGTACCCATATACACATCTTGATCTCCCAATGGCAGAGTATTGCTAGTGCAGGTATGTCATATCACTCCATATCTAGGTCACTAATGGAGTTACACATTACTTGAACAATAGCACAGACTAGTGGATTGTCTAGGAACTGCCACAAAAAAAAACCCTTCCCACTTATGTCATCATGATTTCTCTTATCTTTCAGTCACTCGCTCAGCCTTTCACCTTTTTTTCGCGGTCCATCCCAATTTTCTCTCGTTTCTTTTTGGTTGGGGACTCACTCTCTCTCCGAGTGCTTTAGATTTATGACTATTGCATGGCTACAGCTCCCTGCTGTCTAGCCCACTTAAGAGCAGCAAGGAGTTTCTTCCAGATCTCCAAAATTAATGTGTGTGTGTGTGTGTTAGAGTGTGCGTGAGAGAGAGAAAGAGGAAGAGAGAGTGCTGCATTTACATGACCTAAAAAAGCTTCTAGCTTTCCCCTGCTCATAAATCATACACACCCACACACACACACACACAAATAAGATTTATATCATGACAAGAAGGTTTACATAATAAATCTCAAATACACTTATTTTACTCAGCCAAGTTTTTTTCTTCTTCTTGAGAAATCTGTAGGGGTTTTGGAGAATCTGGAAATAGAGTGAAAAGAAAAGAAAAAAGCAAGGACATTAGAGGCGAAATGGGTTTGCCAAAACGATGATGTAGTTCCAGCCAGTGCACTCCCGGGTTGTCTCCGAAGCCGGCGTTTACAGCCTACATGCGCCTGAATACATAAACATCTTCAAGATAGGAAAAGGTGGTCATGAGAGAAAATATGATCTGTGAAGAATGAAGTAAAAGAATGAATAATACTGTGAGTACGCTGTGAGTAAGCATGATGCCGGGGGAAATCAGTTCCGTCTCCGCACAAGCTCAGCTGTAGCTGGCAACACCTTTAATACCAACCTGCTCAGAGAATTTAGACTTAATCCCCCCCCCCACCCCCCAGTTTGCAAGTTCTGAAATGAGATGAGGGCTAATAAAAAGCAACATCCAGCGTCTCCTACTGTGACCTAACAGGAATCGTGGGCTAATTGGAACACTAGAAGGATGAACGGCTGGATGGAAGGATGAAGGAACGGATAAAAGGATGCTCCAGTGGGATTGTGAGAAGGAAGGTGATACCCTCTGATAGCCCTTTATAGACCCGAAGGCCACGTATGCTGAGGCAGGAAATAGTGTTATAATATATGATCAATGCTATCGTTTTCAGCAGCGAGAGTGCAGGAACGCAGGCTCAGGTTTCCTAAAAAGGCCCTTAGCCAGACACCTCGTCTTCCTTCATTTCCTCGATTCAATTTCACCTCCTTTACCTAATGCTTTTTCCTCCGTTTCTGTCTCTCTCTCACTTGATCTGTTTGCCTGCTATAGGTTTTACTCACACTCAATAACTGTATACATGTTCTTCAGTTTATTTTATTCAATCTCACTCCTCATGCCTCATAGACACCCCTCATATTAGATCATACTCCTTGTGTCCGGCCATCACCTTATGTCCTGTCAAACTCGTTATGTCTCATTAACACTCCCAATGTCCGGTCACACTTCTCATGTCTTAAAAATACTTCTCTGTCTCATCACAAAGCACATGCCGTATACACCCTGTTTATGTCTCACACACCCTCCTCTTGTCCCATTACAATCCTCATATCTCATATACATTTCTCATTTACACAATGTACACACTGGTCATGTCTCATAGACACTCCTCATCTCTCTTCACAATCCTCACCGCTCATAAACATCCCTTAGCTCTAATACACACTCCTCATTCCCTGTCCAACTCTTCATGCCTCATACACAATTCATACGTCTCATAAACACTCTGCACGTCCCATCAAACTCCTCGCCTCTCATAAACACTCCTAATAGCTCATAAACACTCCTTATTTCTTATAAACACCTCTTATGTTCTATCACACTCCGCACCTCTAATTAACACTCCTTACTACCCATCACACTCCCCATGTGTCATAAACACTTATCCTGCTTACTCATACGCACTTCATATGTCTCATACACACTCCTTATGTCCCATCTTCATGTCCCATTACTCTCCTTATGTCCCAACACACTCTTCATGTTGCATACACACTTAATATGTATCATACACACTCCTTGTCCCATCACACTACACATATCTCATCCTCATGTCCCATCTCACTCCTCGTGTCTCTTAAACATTCCTTATGTTCCAGCATACTGTTCACGTATCATAAACACTCATCACCTCTCATGAACACTCCTCACCTCTTATAAACATTCTGAACCTCTCATAAACACTCCGAACATCTCATTAACACTCTGAACATCTCATTAACACTCTGAACCTCTCAAACATTTCTCACCTCTCAGAAACACTCCTCACATCTCAAAAATATCCCTTACCCATCATAAACACTCTTTACTTCTCATAAACACTCCTTAAATCTCAAACACTCCTTATGTCTCATAAACACTCCACACCTCTCATAAACACTCCTTACGTCTCATAAACACTCCTCAATTTTTATAAACTCTCCTCACCTCTCAAAAACACTCCTCACTTGTCATAAACACTCCTCACATCTCAATAACACCCCTCACCCATCATAAACCCTCTTTACCTCTCATAAACACTCTTTACCTCTCATAAACACTCCTCCACTCTCAAAAACACTCCCTACGTCTCATAAACACTCCTCACCTCTTATAAACTCTCCTCACCTCTCAAAACACTTCATATGTCTTATACACACTTTTCAAATCCCATAAGCAGTCCTAATGTCCCATCACCCTCCTCACCTCTAATAAACAATCAACATGTCCCATTACACTCTTTATGTTCCTAACATATGTCCCATAACACTCTTTGTCTCTTTTTCTTATGTCCTATCACACTCTTTATGTTCCTTCCTCATGTCCCATCCACACTCCTCATGTTCCTTCCTTATGTCCCATCACACTTCTCTTGTTCCTTTCTCATGTCCCGTCACACTCCTCATGTCCCATCCTCATGTCCCAATACACACTTTTCTTGTCCCTTCCTCCTCCTTCCTCACAGTCGTCATCTAAAATATATTTTTCTTATCTAGAAGAAGTTAGTAGTAATCAGCCCTTTTGAACTCAGTTGGGTGCATCATTAAAAGTTTTTCTCTAAACAGATGCAGACAGAACGCACCATTTTAGTTTGTAGTTAAAGAAGAACACAAATAACAGATGTGTTCTACAGTTTCATCATTTTATTTATTTTTATTTTATCATACTATTACATGACTCTTGTTTTATTGCTTTAAAAAAACAAACATTTTTTACACTTTTGAAAAGCCCATTCTCTCCAGTCTCTATCTATTTTGTGTAATCTTTCTGTCCCTTTCATCTCTCCCCATCTCCCTCACCCTTTTTCCTCCTCCTGTTTAGCACCACTTCTCTTCCCGTTCCTTCCGTCTCCTTTCCACTCCCTCATGCTGCACCTCTTTATCAATTTGCTCCACCTCTCAATTGCTTCTTTCCACCTTTTTTTTTTCCTCTCGCCCTCTTTTATCTATTACAGTCTCTCACCATTAGTTTTTTTTTCCTGCTGTTATCTTTCTTTCAGTTTCTTCTAGCTTGAGGTGTCTGTCTCCCTCTCTCTCTCTCTCTCTCTCTCTCTCTCTCTCTCTCTCTCCATCCTGCTGCCATGTCCAGACTGGAACGGATCGCGCTAATTATCGTCGTGTTTTCAGGCCTGCGTGTGACACACAGCCAGCTGTTCTCAGCAAAAAAAAAAAAAAAGCGCAGAGCAGAAACTGAGACGCTGCTTCCCTCTCACTCGTGCTGGGCGCGGCGAGCGCTGTCTTGACAGCTTTTGACAGAATGGTGTCAGATTTGTGTGATGTGAGCGCATGCGTGTGTGTGTGTGTGTGTGTGTGTGTGTGTGTGTGTGTGTGTGTGTGTGTGTGTGTGTGTGTGTGAGTGTGTGTGGCGCTCCGCNNNNGTGTGTGTGTGTGTGTGTGTGTGTGTGTGTGTGTGTGTGTGTGTGAGAGAGCGTTTGGAGCACTCGCCACCTGAGAAAGCTGGTAGATATCCAGCACACATTCCTGCTGTGAATATTGGAGGCAGTGTGGTGTGAAACAGACTCTCCTCTTCCAAACACAGCGAAAGTTTTAATCACCAAGGGAAGCTTTAAATTTAGAACAGCACAGATCAAGTGCCATATGCTCTTAGAGAACTCATTTCATTTATTTGGACCGGCGCGTAACACGATCGACATTTTATTAACTACAAAGCGATCGACCTGGCTATAGAAAAGAACGCAGTTTTTCACGTGATAACAAAGACGCTTCGTTCCGTACCAACCAGTTCCATGGATTTGATCATAACGCCATTCGGGTTTCCACCACTATAAACTTGAGCGCACGTAAATTTTCGAGCTAATGATGCTAGCTAATTAAATAGCGCGCGAACCAGGCGGGACTCTTCGCTCTTTGTTGCGCGCTCAGAACGAATGCAGTCATTTTTAGATCAAGCTGCAAGAAAAGGGAATAAATCTTTTGATCTAGTGGGTAAACAGCCGTTCTTTCATAATTAGCTTGCATGAGCATAAACAAAAAAAAAAACTCTCTGGGGTTTCTCTGAAGAGGCCACTGAGAGAGAGAGAGAGAGAGAGAGGGGAAAACTTTCTAACCCCCCCCCAATCCTTTCTTTTCTCTTGTTCTTAAAAAATGAAGGAAACGCGACGACTGTCTCATTAAGAACCGGAAAAAAATGACAAATGCGCCTCATTAACTTTAATCCTGCGCTTTTTCCTCGTACGAAAAAATAAAAAATAAACGTCAAAATAGTCAAGTGTATATGGACTATACAGTTCGAGAGATAATAAGAAGGTAATGAGGCACTTGAAGAAAAATAAATTAATATGGTATAATGCTCAGTTCCTGTTTTTCTTCCTTTTTTCTTTCGGTCTGCCCTTTCACATCGACTGCTTTGTTCTGAAAGCGTATAGAAGCATTATCTCCATATCTACGTTTCGCTCTCCTCCATTGTCCACTATCGATTACTTGAGGCTAGGAGCGAGTGGCTTTAGCGTAAGCTTGTTTGGAGTACTTCGCCATTGATTGTTTGGATCTGGACTCGCATGGGGTCAGTGCAGTTCTGCTCAGTCGATCAGCAAATCAATTCGCTTCCCCGCAGACATTACGGCCAAATGAACACTTTTCCATGTACGAGTCCCAGCTGCTGCCACTGCCACTGCTTAGCGATCGATTCACGACAGTGAAGATGGTACGATTACACTTGAGATGTTCGATTCGTCTGATTGATTCGGGTAATTAAGCTTGCAAATTCTTGAATCAGGTTCTGTAGAAGTAATGCACAATGTTATACTGGATGAAACGTATTCAAACGTTCCATATACGACTGAGATCCAGCTTTCGCTTCTTTATATCAAATATGCACTACTGTATATTTACAAACGTTTGTGGACACCTGACCACGTGCCATTCCATTTCCCAATTTCACATAATAACCTCCACTCTTCTGAGATGGTCCACTAGATTTTAGTGCGCTTGTGAAGAATTTTTAGTTACTGATGTATGTGAGATCTTTTTTAAATACATGCTTAAATATTGAGATTATTGCCTTTGTTTTAGGTTTTTAATCAAGTTGAGATTTTTCGACTTCTTTCAGCTGCTTCCATTAGGGGTCGCCACAGCAGATTATCTGTCTCCATACCACCCTGTCCTTTACATCTGCCTCTTTCACACCAACAGCCTGCATGTCTTCCCTCACCACATCCATGAACCTCCTCCTTGGTCTTCCTCTTTTCCTCCTTCCTGGAGGCTCCAATCTCAGCATTCTCCTACCAATATAACTCATGTCTCTTCTCTGCACATGTCCAAACCATCTCAATCTCGCCTTCCTCACCTTGTCTCCAAAACGTCCAAGGTGAACTTTAATCAAGTTGAGATAAAATTCAACATTTCCTATACCACCATAAACTACATGAGCAATCTTTCCAAAAAGCCTTCTGAATCCTGAACTTCACTAACAAAAACAATTCCAATCATCCAAGATGGCAGCGTATCATATCTTCAGCTACAATATATGTTGGTCTTGTGTTTTTTTCCCCCAGATTTAAACCTGTGTCCCACAATCATTTTCTGACTTATTGTACAGCAAAATCACAAGTTCGATCACGTTTCTGAGGTTTATAACTAAACATGAATCGCACACATTCAGGATTCACTCGAACGTACAATCATAATCAGAATATTTTATTAATCCTATAGGGAAATTGTTGGGTTGCAGTTGCTCACAGTAAAATTAAAGTAAAGATTAAAAGTAAAATAAGATATAACAAATTGAAATAAAGTACCTGTACATATTAGGTTATATATTGAAAGTTAAACAAAATGTGTAGTAGCAGGAAATGAAATAGCAAATGTGTAACAGCAGTGAAACAAATGGTCGAAAAACAATGACAGGTATACTAGTTATACACATGATAATTGTTATTATTAGTAGTAGTATTAGTGCACTGAAATTATTGTACGTAATTGCCCAAGACGTTAACATTATTTAAGTCAAGTTTATTTCTATAGCGCATTTCACAACAGACATTGTCTTGAAGTTGCTTTACAGAAATCAACAGTGAAGGTGAATGGTGTGTATTTATCCCTGATGAGCAGCCGTGGTGACTGTGGCAAGGAAAAACTGCTTTAGATGTTATGAGGAAGAAACCTTGAGAGGAACCAGACTCAAAACCGGAACCCATCTTAATTTGGGTGACATCAAGAGTGTGATTATAAATCTTTCAACAATACAGAACACTGGAGAGTGAGAACTCACATGAGCACTGGAGTGTGTGATTATAAGTAATGTTCTTTCTACAGTCTTAATTTAAGTGTGGCATTAAACTTTATAACTATATCTATAAGCCTTTATGTATATCATGGTCCAGCTGTTTGACACACAAAGGACGAAGTGATACAGTTTGATGGCCACAGGTAAAAAGCTTCTTTGGTGCGCTGAGTTGCATCATGGTTGTATTACAAGCTAGTTTGCACAATTCCTTTTTTATTTATTTTTTTTTAAGGCTTGACATAAATTTATTAAATTTTTTATTTATTTTTTGTTTTTTGCACTGAACTACTTGATTTCTAGCTTTGCCTCAAATCTTTCACCTAAACATCAGATATATCACAAATTTCCCCATCTTTTGCTCTATAAAATCTTGACTTAATGATTTGGATGACTGTAATTGTGTGAGGTGAACATTGTGGAAAAGCCAAGTGTGAGCTTTCTTTATCATGTATCTGTTCTTGGACCATGTACGAAAGCCGGGGGCTGATTTAAAAACACGTTAATAAGATGTGGATATTGACAGGTGGAATGTTCTAACACGTTATGCCTCTCTCTCTTTGTCTCTCTGTCATGTTTCAGGGAAATTCTGAGGAGTTTTATCATTTCATTCCTCTGGCCGGAGCAGCTCAGCCGAGTCACCCTGCTTCGCCCCGGTAAGATCGAACATCGCATGTTTCCGAGGCAGTAAATGTCAGCAAAAGCACGGTCTCTTAATGTAACATGTTTATGCCCAAAATGTCAAATAACACAACCTGAACCATTTGCTCCAAATGTTATTTAATGCTGACCTTAAAGCAAGAGGTGAGCACACAACCTCCTCATCCAGATGTTTATCTTCAAACGTCGTTATTCCCGTTTGAACTAGCATTGAATCTAATGGACGTTTCCACACGGTCTCGCATGCGCACTTGCATACACGTACACACATCGTCTCGGGACGCCAGCAAGCACGTTAACCGAGTTTGTTTCTCGATTAAAGAACTTCAGTAATGAATACGAGTCGAATTTATGCAAATCGGATTCTGATCTATTCATGTGTTGTTATGAGGCGGGAAATGATTTCTTCATCCTCTTTAGAACAGACTCGATTTACATTGTGCTTTGAAGTTTCAGCTCAGCAGGAGCTAGAATCATTCGTAATGCATTTTTAAGTCTATAGCGCGCTGTGGGTTATGCCCCTGCCACGAATATTTCGGAACTGCATTTAACCAAATGGCACCGTGTGACAATTCAGCAGACAAACCGATAGATAAATAGGTAGATTTCGCCTGGTCCAGCTTTAACCTCTGAGGACATTTAGCGCAAAAGTTCCTGCTGTCGGAGCAGAGGAGTGTGTGTGTGTGGTTAAAAGACGCTCTGTGGGCGAGCACCTCTCATATTTGACGGATAAATGATAGCATTTCCATCAGCAATCAGGTAGATTTTAAATATAGACCTAAATAAGGCATTTCAGAGTGCTTAAAACAGGGGTCACCAACCTTTTTCGAAACTGAGAGCTAATTCTTGGGTACTGATTAATGTGAAGGGCCACCAGTTTAATACACACAGTTTTCAGTTTGATCTGAAATAACAAATTTGCTCAATTTACCTTTCATGTTATTATTAATAATGAATGGTATTCATCTATGTGAAGACACTGATCATGTTAATGATTACTCATATTAATTATCAACAATGATTTAACAAAGTAGGAAACAGCAATTTTTTAGAAAAGGCCCGTGGGCTACTCATGTGGTCCTTGCGGGTTACCTGGGCGTAGGTTCGGGTTCGGGTTCACCACGTTGTTAAGCCCTGGCTTAGAACTTTTATGGATGACTTGATATTTACACAGAAATGCTGTTATACTTTATATCTTATAACTCAAAACTTACTGTAAATGATCACCACCGTGAATACAGTACAGAGGTAAAATAGAGGATTATATATGCAGGCGCATTTGTTATGCGATTGTCAAATCAGCATTGGTGTATGTGCTTACATCTTTGCAAGCGATTTTCTCAATGCAGATTTACAGATATGATTTTAAAACTAAATAAATGGTGATTAAAACGTCCTGCTTCTGAATGAAAGTGTACAAATGTACTTACACTATGTCTTAAAGCTTTCCCAAACCCCTCGATACGTTGTGTTGCATGTGTGCAAATGACAGACCATATGGACACTACTGTATATAGATACCTCACTTTTCCAGCCATATGTTGTTCTTCCCCAAACTGGTAACACAAATTTGGACGCACACAATTATATCGGAAGTCTTTTGATTGTGTTAGCATGAAATTTTCCCTTCACATGAACTAGGAGACCCAAACCTGTTCCAATATGACAATGTGCACAAAGCCGGAAGATACAGTTTACATGCGTTAGAGTGGAAGATCTAGAGCTTTTACCTCACCCCTATTGAACACCTTTGGGATGAATTGGAACGGCACCCCACGCCTCCTCACACGCATCAACACCTGACTTTACTAACACTTTTGTAGATGAATGAGCACAAGCACACTCCACAATCTAATAAAACATCATCCCAGAAGAGTGGGGGCTCCCAGAATAGCAAATGGGAACTACATGTGGAATGAAAGGTTCAAAAAGCACCATTGTTTACAGTCTGGTGTCCACGAACGTTTATCAGCATGTTGTATATGTTCCTCTGGACCTTGGTTCGAGGTTATCCTTAGAATTTGAAGGTAAACTGCTTGCGCTCGCAGGCTGAGGAGACGAGATTGAAATGCAAACTGGAAACAGGTGAGATGGTAAACTGCGAGATGATAAACTCTCTCTACAAGTTTATCAAGCGCCTCGGATTGAGAGTATTGATCTAGAAAACGAGATCAGTTTATATTTAATATTACTGCAATGATGTAAAATGCAGTAGGGCAGAAGGAAAGTAGAGCACAGACTAGAGCACAAACTCTGAGTGCTCAATTAATAATACTAACCCAATGATATTTAGTGAATAATATGATATACTCTTATTTTTTTTTTTTGCTTCATGCGATTATTATAAGAAATATCAAAGATATATCAAGATTTTTTTTTTAAATGTTACAGGGACACCCATTAAGGCAATTCAGGTTTAAGTCAGGTTTAAGTCTTTTTTTTTTTTTTTTACTTTCTTGACCAGGTGCAGTAATGTGCGATCTGATCAAATTGCTTAAACAAAATATATGATATACTGTATTTTCCGGACTATAAGCCGCTACTTTTTTCCCACGCTTTGAACCCCACAGCTTAAACAACGAAGCGGCTAATTTTTGAATTTTTCCTGGGTTTTTCTCAGTTTCACAAACTTCATGCCAAAAGAACTGAACCCCATAACATTAGACCAATGAAATTGCTGACCAAGCAAGAAAAAACGCACTTCACCTGTGTTCTGAGCTGCACGGCATCGGGAGAAAAGCTTCACCGATGGTGATTTTGAAACGCACGACGATGCCAAAAGATAAACTCCCCAGAGAAATAGTTGTGAAAGGAAGGAGGAAGACAGTGAACAATGACTTTCTTGGTAGGCTGCTGTTTAGATACAAGCCGTGTAACAGACACTGTCTTTCATTAAAGCCTGTGTAAAGCGTATTAGTTTCAGTGTAGACGGCTTATAGACAGGTGAGGCTTATTTATGTTCGAAATAAAAATCTTTGTAAAATTCAGTGGGTGCGGCTTATATTTGGGTGCGCTTGATAGTAATTACGGTAACTATATAACATTATAATATAAGCCCTCGGTTATTGTATTCTCACTTTATTGACAATAATAAGAAGGACTAAGCACACCATTGGTTTTTCAGTTTTCAAGCAGCGTGAATTACAGTAATTTCAGCAGCTTGATATTTGGTGCTGTATAATTTTAGAAAAACAAAAAAATAGTAAGAAAAACTAAGGTCATCCAAAAATGGATGTTTAGTGGATTATTGTGAAATATGCTGAGGCGGAACCTGCAAGTTGGATTGGAAACAGCGTGTATAATTTGGCAGTCGATGATTACACTTCAGCTGTGTTTAGTTTTACATTTTCTACATCTTACGGCACCGCTGAACATTACACTTCCATATTCATGTTATAATAATAATAATAATAATAATAGATTTTTCATAGTAATAATTCTTAATTACTTATTGGCACCTCTTTAATAAATTAAGAACTAAAATAACTAATTAAATTGACGTATTAATTAAGATTATTTTGAGACAATTAACACCTCTCTCTCTCTCTCTCTCTCTCTCTCTCTCTCTCTCTCTCTCTCTTTCTCTTTATCTCTTGATCTCTCAGGTGGGCTCATTAAGGTTCACACCCTCTTGGGGGCATGTGTGTTGTGAGAAGTGTGTGTGTCTGAAGGTTTAACCTCGTCATGACCCAAGCATGACCCGATCAGAAGTGTCTGCGCTCTGGGTGAGTGAATGCTATTATTTATATAGAGAGCTTTAATCATCAGACTGACCAGGGCACACCCGACCCTGGTCCCCCCCCCCACACACACACACACACCCCACCCCTCTTTAACACCACTCGTCGTTCAACTCATTCAACTGTATCTATCAACTACTTTGCACAGAATTATATATAGATAGATAGATAGATAGATAAATAGATAGATAGATAGATAGATAGATAGATAGATAGATAGATAGATAGATAGATAGATAGATAGATAGCTCTTTAACAGCACTCGTCGTTCAACTCATTCAACTGTATCTATCAACTACTTTGCACAGAATTATAGAAAGATAGATAGATAGATAGATAGATAGATAGATAGATAGATAGATAGATAGATAGATAGTAGATAGATAGAAAGACAGACAGATAGATAAAAATCAGGGCTTTGAGATATATTTCTAAAATCTGTGTATTTTCAAAGAACAAAAAATCTGATTAATAAAAAAAAAGGTTTGAAATACACTCATTAACATTTTTATTTGTGTACGTGTCAGGATTTCTCACACGGAACCTGTACTAACACTTTTCCTGATAGAATCGTTACAGAAGTGCTTATTAACTGCCAAATGGTAAGCAGAAAAAAACCCTCACAAGCTTTAAAATCCCATCTGAGCACTTGACTCTTCAGTGCAATACGGGGATTAGAATCGTGCAGGTAGCAGGCGCATATTAAAACAGCTTTTAAGGAGACAACAGCAACAATAATCAAGCTGTTTGTGCTGGTGTTTTATTTTTTATTTTTTTTATATATCTTCTCTTCAGCTCTTCCATTTCAAGCTTCATTTCATTCTGAATGAGCTCATTGATTTCTCTGCAGGAAAAAAAAAAAAAAAAAAAATCTACGCCGCTGCGCCACCTTGAACCGTTCTCCAATAAGGCTGGATAGGACTCATTACATCTGATCTTAATTAAACTAATTATCTGTTCTAGAGAGAGAGAGAGAGAGAGAGAGAGAGAGAGAGAGAGAGAGAGAGAGAGTCAAAAATGCTAAAAAAAAAGGGTCAGCTAATTTTATTTTAGCTATATTTCTTTTCATTTCACACACATGTAAATATATTACACTTTGCCTGAAATCAAAGTCCAGTGTGCAGGAAGTGTTTTCTGGAGTAGGATTGTATAATCCCGTGTACAGTCCAGAGCTGTTTGATTACCCTGAATGCTGGTAAACGCGTTGATCTGTAGCTCGTTCTCATCAACACTCTGACCTTCTGCCACTGCGCAACGCCATCCATCACCCTGAGCCGAGCCGCTGGAGCACTTCATTCACTTTGATTAGAACATTCTGCAGCTTCACGCAAAGGCTGATTTGCATCAGATCATCCAAAGGTTTCTGCAGCTATTTCACTTCCTCTTTACCAGGATCGCTTTAGAGGTGATCATGTACTACACCTTTACTAATCAATGGAGTCATTTATATAGTCTTTTACAGACAGAAGAAATTCATTATTGGTTAGATACATATTAGAGTAGTGTTTTTTAACATATGTGAGCTTGTTAGTAAGTAGAGCACAGGAACTGGATACAACTTTCATATCCCGCTCTGAAACACAACTTTCACATCCCACTCTGATACACAACTTTTATATCCCACTCTGAAACACAACTTTCACATCCCACTCTGAAACACAACTTTCACATCCCACTCTGATACACAACTTTCACATACCACTCTGATACACAACTTTCATATCCCACTCTGAAACACAACTTTCACATCCCACTCTGAAACACAACTTTCATATCCCACTCTGAAACACAACTTTCATATCCCACTCTGAAACACAACTTTCATATCCCGCTCTGATACACAACTTTCACATCCCACTCTAAAACACAACTTTCATATCCCGCTCTGAAACACAACTTTCACATCCCACTCTGTTACACAACTTTCACATCCCACTCTGATACACAACTTTCACATCCCACTCTGATACACAACTTTCACATCCCACTCTGATACACAACTTTCCCCTCCCACTCTGATACACAACTTTCACATTCCACTTTGACACACAACTTTTACATCCCACTCTGAAACACTACTTTCACATCCCACTCTGAAACACTACTTTCACATCCCACTCTGAAACACAACTTTCTCATCCCACTCTAATACACGAGTGGGAGGGGAAAGTTGTGTATAAGAGTGGGATGAGAAAGTTGTGTTTCAGAGTGGGATGTAAAAGTTGTGTATCAGAGTGGGATGTGAAAGTTGTGTTTCAGAGTGGGATGTAAAAGTTGTGTTTCAGAGTGGGAGGGGAAAGTTGTGTATCAGAGTGGGATGTGAAAGTTGTGTTTCAGAGTGGGAGGGGAAAGTTGTGTATCAGAGTGGGATGTAAAAGTTGTGTATCAGAGTGGGAGGGGAAAGTTGTGTATCAGCATTAAAAAGCCTTTTACAAGTTTATCAGAAATTCACTCTGTACATTATATACAGTAGCAACACACAGATGAAGAGGTTTGGATGGTGGATTATATACACACCATCCTTTGATCTTTCTTTCTTTCATAGTTTCTATCTTTCTTTCTTACTTTTGAAGTGTTTGAGTTTCAGAGTCATGAGGTTGAATAATCGGCTGCAGTTGGAAGGCCTCAGGTGTGTGTTATGGTGTATGTTAGAGGAGTAGATGGCAGGAAGTAATGTGGGTTATAGAGTTTTAAAGGTTAAAAGGTGTGAAGTAAATCATGTTTTACAGAAAGTTCTGTTAAGAAGCATTAATATTATTAGCATTATTATTAGAAGGAATTAAGAATTACAGCTTAGTGATTGGGCAATAAGGCTTGGTAAGAAAAAAATAAATAAATAAAGCTTCAAATAACGCAGGTTTTGCAAGTTTCATACAAGCCATATTTAGATTTCACTGCATGCAACATCTCAAACTAAAGAAAGTAAAAAAAACAAAACAAATAAATAGTGATTCATTAAAAAGTTTAGAATTCATTCATTTATGCATTAAATACATTTCATAACGTAAAACCAACTGCAGCTTCTAAAGTAGTTTACACACAGCTGATGGTGGACTGTGTGTGTCGTACAGTGTTTCTCAACTGACATCATGCAAATCTGGTTTGTTAGCTGATGGTGGGTGTTGGGATTTTGGAAATAGGGGAATCAAGAAAAGTAAAAAGTAATAATTTTGTTATACGTTAAACTGTAGTTGAAGTGTGCGCACAAACAACACACACACTGAGTTCAACAGCAGCTATGTAATCAGTTTCCTAATTAAATGCACCATACAAGATCATTAGAAATTTATGATAAACATTAAATACATAAATAAAAAAAGTTGAAACAGTGTGAACTGTGCAAATGAAGCACAGCTGTGTTTTCAGTTTTGTCCACTAGATGGCAGTATATACCTTCGAATCAAATTCGCATTCGGTCCATGAAGGTTAAGCATCAGGTCCTTTAGGTTTTTTTTATTCACGTCTCTTTCTCTCTCTCTCTCTCTCTCTCTCTCTCTCTCTCTCTCTCTCTCTCTCTAATTTCGACTAATTAAATTAATCAATTATTAATTAATTGCTGTTTGTTTTGACACTCATTGAAATTCTAACTTAAAAAAATTAATAAATAAGTTCCATGATTGTGATGTATTATTATTATTATTTTTTTTTTAATTTTTTTTTTTTTCTCGTCTCTCTCTCTCTCTCTCTCTCTCTCTCTCTCTCTCTCTCTCTCTCTCTCTCTATTTTCGACTAATTAAATTAATCAATTATTAATTAATTTCTGTTTGTTTTGACACTCATTGAAATTCTAACTTAAAAAAAAAAAATAATAAATTCCATGATTGTGATGTATTATTATTATTATTTTTTTTTGTTTGTTTAGTTTCTGTGATGGTTTTCTTTCGGATATTTATACGAATAAATTATATAAATGATTAGATTTCTTATAAAAATAAATCTAATCAATGTGGAGCAGGACAAATCTGATGTTTAGTCCTTCAACTTCCAAGAAACGTATTTTTTGTGCTACCTAAATGGAGTAGAACGACGTCACCACTTTGGGAGTTAAAGTACATTGTTTGAGTGCATGTTATATGCTACTTTTAGACAGCAGATGGCAGAGATGTCACTATTTCACACTCTCTCTCTCTCTTTCTCTCTCTTTCTCTTACTCTTTCTGCCAATTTCCCTCTCCTTTTATACACACTCATTCTTTTTCTCTCGCCTCTTGAAGCAAACTTGGGGGGGTGTTACAGAAGCAGATAATGTTTGTCCAGTGTATTTGTCGTTTTATTGCTTTAGCTGCTATCTAAGCACTGGGACAGTCATGTCAGCAATCACTGAATTGAATTGAATTGAGAAAGAAAGAGAAAGAGAGAGAGAGAGAGAGAGAGAGAGAGAGAGAGAGAGAGAGAGAGAGAGTGTGGTGGGCCCAGATATGCATTTGTTAAAAAAATACTACATAAACGAAAGACTAGTAATAGTGAAATACTTTTCTTCGCATTTTCTACAATTTTCTACCAGAGAATTGCCGTTGTTTCCTCAAACAAGTACTCAGATTGCTACATTTGGGCATCAGCCATTCGTTCTTGCTAATGATTGGATAACATCAACACAAATCTCTTTATCCTATTTGGAATTCCTGTGAGTTGTTGTTTTGTTGTGGAAAAGAGAGCCAGGGGGAAAATTGTGTCCTCAGCACCCATCCTTTTCAGCCTGTTAGCTGCCCTTTGATACTGTGAAATCACCAGATTCTTATCTTGCTTTTGCTGACTTAACATCAGGAGCTCCTGTCTGACCCGGTAGTTACAGGATCAATGCTACCACGGCTCCTGGAGAGATTCAGTTTAATCACCTCACTTCCTCAACAGTTCCCCAGGGGTCAGATCACGGACCGCTCTTGTTCTCATTATACAGAGCAATACTGGGCATTATGATCGCATGATAATCTCTTTTACAACTGCTCAGAGGATCGCACGCAGTTTGTCCGAGCATAACGGGATATTTTGGATTTGGATCTAGAACTTGAACTGATTTTCAACACTTTTTAGTATTATTAGTAGAAATAGGCACATTTGTCCCATCCAAATCTCATGTTACGTGTAAACGAGTGTTTCTGGTAGCTAAAAATATGGTCGCATCATTATGTCAATCGGATCTTCTCCTCTGAGCATGCTCAGTGTGTGTTTACAGAGCGTCCAGACAAGCAAATCAGAGTGCTATTCACCGGCTAGAATAGGAATGATGAGGAGGTGTAGAGTGTGTGATGACGAGTGGTGCTGTCTCACACACACACACACACACTCATACACACATGTCCTCACAAGGTCAATCTCTCAAACACTTTTATATACTGTACTGTCACACCACCTAATATGTTAACCAACATTTCTTTTTTCATATTAAATGACTGCATTTTTTACAGATAATAATAATAATAATAATAATAATAATAATAATAATAATAATAAATGTATTTGGAAAGTAAGTCCTCTTATAATCCTTTCTCCATTCTATGATTTGAGAAGCTAAGAATTCGATTTAACTACAATATTTTTGAGCGACAAAACAAGAAGGAGAAACAGAAATGAATTCATGGACACATCAGCATGTTAGCAAGTCAGGTTCCTCTCAAGGTTTCTTCCTCATACCATTTCAGGGACTTTTTTCTTCCCACAGCTAAAAACTGACTCACTCATTAGGGACACATCAAATTATAAAAGACAAACTTATACATTCTTTTATTACATCATTATCTCTGTAAAGCTGCTTTGAGACAATGTCCATTGTTAAAAGTGCTCTACAAATAACAATGATTCGAAATTGAATTGAATTTATACAGTGCCTGTCAAAAGTGTGGAAACACAAAGACTTTTATGGTTCTTGAGACATATGCCTGTTTGTATGCAACAGAATAGGTACAGTGGGGGAAAAAAAGTATTTATTCAGCCACCAATTGTGCAAGTTTTCCCACTTAAAAAGATGAGGGAGGCTCTACTTTTTTTTTATCATAGGTACACTTTAACTATGAGAGACAAAATGAGGGAAAAAAAATCCTGAAAATCACATTGTCTGATTTTTAAAGAATTTATTTGCAAATTATGGTGGAAAATAAGTATTTGGTCACCTATAAAAAAGCAAGATTTCTGGCTCTCACAGACCTGTAACTTCTACTTTAAGAGGCTCGTTATCAGTATAAAAGACACCTGTCCACAAACTCCACTATGGCCAAGACCAAAGAGCTGTCAAAGGACACCAGAATCAAACTTGTAGACCTGCACCAAGCTGGAAAGACTGAATCTAAAATAGGTAAGCAGCTTGGTGTGAGAAATCAACTTTGGGAGCAATTATTAGAAAATGGAAGACATACAAGACCACTGATAATCTCCCTCGATCTGGGGCTCCACACAAGATCTCACCCTGTTGGGTCAAAATGATCACAAGAACGGTGAGCAAAAACCCCCAAAACCAAACGGGGGGACCTAGTGAATGACCTGCAGAGAGCTGGGACCAAAGTAAAACAGGTTACCATCAGTAACACACTACGCCGCCAGGGACCCAAATCCTGCAGTGCCAGATGTGTCCCCATGCTTAAGACAGTACATATCTGGGCCCGTCTGAAGTTTGCTAGAGAGCATCTGGATGATTCAGAAGAGGATTGGGAGAATGTCATATGGTCAGGAAGTTTTTGGTAAAAACTCAACTTGTCATTTTTGGAGGAGAAAGAATTCTGAGTTGCATCCAAAGAACACCATACCTACTGTGAAGCATGGGGGTGGAAACATCATGCTTTGGGGCTGTTTTTCTGCAAAATGGACCAGGTCGACTAATCTGTGTATAGGGAAGAATGAATGGGACCATGTATTGTGAGATTTTGAGTGAAACCCTCCTTCCATCAGCAAGGGCATTGAAGATGAAACGTGGCTGGGTCTTTCAGCATGACAATGATCCCAAACGCACCGGCCAGGCAACCTAGGAGTAGCTTCGTAAAAAGCATTTCAAGGTCCTGGAGTGGCCTAGCCAGTCTCCAGATCTCAACCCCATAAAAAATCTTTGGCGGAAGTTAACAATCCATGTTGCCCAGCGACAGCCCAAAAACATCACTGCTCTAGAGGAGATCTGCATGGAGGAATGGGCCAAACTTCCAGCAACAGTGTGTAAAAACCTTGTGGAGACTAACAGAAAATTACAGTCCTCTCTCATCTTTTTAAGTGTGAGAACTTGACTAAGTAAAAGACAAAAACCATATAAGAAATGGACAGTGAATGACTGAGAGACATTTATTTGGACAGGTGACTCCTAATTTTACATTTTTGGCTCAAACAAAACTTATGTAAGACGGACAAGTTGTTAGCAGACTTCCTTACACCCACAATCAAACATGGAGGTGGAAGCTTAATGGTTTGGGGTACTTTTGGTGCAGGGAAGATTGGACATTTATTCCAGGTGAAAGGAAACCTAAACAAACATGGTTACCATTCCATACTTCACCATGCAGGTTCATCTGGACTGAGGCTCGTTGGAACCGACCACCATAAAAACAAGGCAATGACCTGAAGCGTACGTCTAAAGTTCTGTAAGTCTTATTCAGAGAGTGAAGAACACCTTTTGCAAGTTTAACAAGCATCCTGGAAAAGTATTTTAACTGGAGAAACAAACTTTCCAGGTGTCAAAAGTGTGTAAATCTGGTATTAATGGTAAGGTAGGATTTCATATATTTGTTTGGTCAAAGTAAATGATCCTTAAATGATATTATTATTATTATTATTATTATTATTATTATTATTATTATTTATTATGTAGTTTATAGTTTATTTTTAAGATTCAAAACATGAAAATGTGCATGTTGTTTTAGTTCGGCTAGATATTACTATAAATTCACCCATGTTGGTACAATGAAATATTGTACAATCATTTTAATAGATTAATTGTTGGAACTATCATCAAAAATACATACCAATAGTTTTTACCGGCTAATGGCATTACGAGAGTGACCTTTAGAGGCCAATTACTAAGTACATGGGCCGTTGTTTTTACACTGTTTTTTTTATACTGTAATAAAGTCCAAAAAGCTCTTTAGAAAATAGTTACAATTAACATTAGAGACAATCAGATCTGCAGGAGATTTAAACAATTTGATAGATTAATCTTACAGGAAGTCACTGTAAATTCAAATGAACACAGTAAAATTGTATTGCAGTCTTAATCTCTGGATTTGAATCCTTTTGGAGTCTAGTGGTCTAATTTAAAGAGAACAACTCACAAGGGTAAACTAAAATGTATAAATCAGTTTGTAATGTTCTGCCTGAAAGAACATCGTCTCTAGGTTACGTATGTAACCCCAGATCCCTAAGGGAGCGAGACGCTGCATCGAAACGCTGCTTCGAATCGCTTTGGGAATGTCTTGTTTACGTTCCACGCTCTGAATCACGTGTAAAATCCGGCCAACAGGAAAGTTGTGACGTCATCAGCGGGCAACGTTGCGTAAACCAGGAACCTACAAAATGGCTGAGCGATGGTAGCGACATTAGCTTCTGAAAAATGTCCTGTAGGGGAACCCCTGTGGACCAGGCTGTAGAGGCCGCCATACTGAATAAGTCTGGACTCTAAAAGGAGTGGGAAGACCAGAGGACTCATAACATGCGGTAATGGCATCCACTATCCATCTGCTGAGAGTCTGCTTATTGCTTACAGGTTGTAAGTGAGCCATAGGCACCTTAGGCACATACCCAGGTTTAGAGTAGAGAAAGGCACAGGGGTAAACTCCAGGAGAGATGGTGCCACAGACAGAGCATGTAGGTCCCCGACCCTCTTAAGGGAGCATATCGCCAAAAGAAAGGCGGTCCTTACTGACAGGTATCTAAAGGCCATCTTGGCCAAAGGATCAAAGGGGGGTTCAGATAGAGCCAACGCAACGGACAAATCCTACACAGGCACTCTGGGTTGTATCCCAGGCCTCAGCCATCAGTTGCCACGTGTCATGAGAGGGTGTTTCCCCAGCGACTGGGTACAATAAGCCGCGACAGCGGACACGTAAACCTTTATAGTGGACGGGGCCAACCTTCTGGCAAACTGTCCCTGCAAGAACTTTAGAATTGAACCAACCGAGCAGTTGACTGGGTCTAACTGGTGATGCTCACAGTGCTAAACAGCTGACATCTAGCGGGCTATGACCTCCTTGTGGAGGGAGCTCTGGAATGGAAGATGGTCTCAACTACCTCAGTAAAGAGACCAGCTGCTGGAAACCATGCCCCCTCAGGGGCCACAGCCATAGATTCCATAACTTTGGGTGGGGGTAAACTAGGGTTCCCAAGGAGGTCCCTCGAGGAGGAACAGCAGGTCCGTGAACCACGGTCTGCCCGACCAACAAGGTACCACCTTGTACTCCTTCCTGGCGGATTCTCCCGAAAGCAGCACGATACGGGGAAAGGCGTATAGACGGGGTATAGAGGGTTCATTCCAGACCAAATAATTCAGAGGTTTTTCCATCTTTGTGTTAAATAAATATGTCAGCACGACTCCTTGATTAGACAAGGCACTAATCAATTCAAGAAACAGATGTTCAGATGAGCTCTTGATTTCCAGCTTCAAAGCCTGACATGAAAGGAAAAGTAATGTCTCAGTTTTCACTTTGTACAATTCCCCCTCGAAAAAAAAACACATCAATTCTAAAAGACAATAGAAATGCCAGAGAAACATTTTTATTATTGCATCAAAATTTTTATTACCCACTACTGTACTATACAACTCTTTACTCTTTACATAATATTATATGTACAATATTTAATTTCACATGTAGTTACTAAAATATCTAATAACATGGCCAATCAGGTTTGATAATCGTGTTTGTAAATCTTTTCTCTTTCACTAGATGGGTGTTTATTAATTTTATTTTTTTTAGTTTTCCATATTTCCCAGTAGCACATTCCCATCACATTTGCTGATTACTAAACTGGCAAACATCGAAGCTCGTTTCTACAAGTATGATTACGCATTTGGCTCTGTTTCCATTGTCTGCTCATGTGGCGAGACAACAAAAATAATATTTGCATTTAATCTTTACAGCCAAATGTACTGCTTTTCCTCTTCATATATTCCAACACTCGTTCTGACACTTGAAAGAATATATCAACGGTCAAAACACAAAGCTAGACTTGTGGCTGCCTAAGGGCAATGCTCAAGGGCTCAGTCCTAGTAAACAGGAAGCAGTGCAGAGGCTCAGGCTCCAGGCTTGCCCATGAAGCCATGCCTGGTGTCTGGAAACTGATCTCAGGTTTCAGAACCATAAAAAATCTGACAATAATGCAGTATACACACATATTATTTGGGAAACAATACAGTTATGCTTTTTGGAATGCTATCGTTATTACTTAAAGAAAGTCTGAACAGCAATAACATGAAAATCAGAAAACATTGACTCTTGGTACAGCTGCTCCTGTGAAGAGGTGGGATATAGAAGGCAGCAAGTAAACAGTCAGTTCAAAAAGGAAATCTGTTGAAAGCATTCAATTCGATTAAGCATTAGACTAAAGGCTGACCGATTAATCGGTTTTGGCAATAAACAGGCACCAATAGTTAACTGTTGGAACTATCTGCAAAAATCCATAACAACAGTTTTTACCTGGCTTCCCATCCTATGTCATTATGAGAGCGGCCTCTAGAGGCCAATCACTGACGCACATGGGCCATTTGTTTTGTCCATGTGAGAAGGCATGCTGCATGGAGTGCGTTATATTATAATTATTATTTATAATTTTTTAATTATATAATTGATTCATCTATGATTTTAATTATTCAGTATTGTTTATTTCATACTGTAAGTTGTTTTACTTTTCAGTTCTATTTTATGTGGAATGTTTGTTTTTATCCAGAATCTATTTTAAGATCTATCGGTTGATTAATCGGTTATCATAAAATCCTCGGTTGACCTCTAATAAAGACTTTCCTCACGTGTTGTTGCCAGACACCATGGAGCCCATGCCTTAACTTGTCAGAGCTGTTTATGTGGCACATCGGTGGATTTGTGGGTGGAGGTGGAACTTTCCTGATAGCTGAACTATTCCTGGCATCATTTGGGAATTTAATGTAGAATCAAAGAGATAATAATTTCATATCAATCTTGTAGTGCAGGTTTGGAAATGTTTTGAAGCATTTGAATACCTGATCAGGCAAGAAACCTAGTTATTGGTGTGTAAGTAGATAGCTCGTTAACTAGCTAGCTGTTTATAACTCCCTTAGGCATACCGGTGTAGTGTGAGGTGGAACTAAGAAGTATAGAGACTAGCTCTGTCTCTTTTACCAAATGTCCTCCTTCAGACACCTTAGAACCTGGCAGTAGAACTCGTTGTTGACAGTCTGGCCCCTGGGAAGAGATTATTGATACAAAATGCCACAAATGTTGGAAAAGACTATGAGCATGCATTGGTCAAGCTGCGGATGTGCCTCACATTTTTCGGTCGTGGAGACAACGGGCTCTTCCACTGTGAGGACTTTTGCTTGATGAAGGACAGGTCATCAAAGGAACGCTGACGGAGTTCTTGGCGGATTTCGACAGCGTGTTCCTTCTGCTCCTGGTTCAGCAGCATGGGGATGTACTTGACAGCAACACAGCACGTGCAAATCACACACGAGGATTGCTGGACTGTATGACACACCGACAATGGCAGCAATGTTGGATTGTTCTCCGGAAATCATTCAGTGATTTCAGTGACTAAGTGCTTCCTCATCTCTCGTCGTGTTTCAGGGATATTCTTCCGCTCTTGAAGTGTGCATGATCTCAAAATATTTTTTTTTACTTGTTGTCTATGATGAATTCGCAGACGTTGGAATGCACCAGAATAGCACCAGTTGCACAGCTACCAATGTATACAAGGATATACTTTTGACAAGTTTGGTGTTCCCTGTGACTGTGTGTGCTGCCTTATGCTGAGATCTGTTGATATGTTACAAAACTAATCTTAAAACTTTTTGATGATACCTTGTACACTGTATTTTCTTGTACCTTCAGTGGTAAACATTTTGTATGATTCATTTTGTAACTTTTTATGTAACTTATAAATATATTTAAAAGTACAAAAAAGGTCATATCAAAGGTAAGACCACTATATGAGTTTTTTTATTTTTTGGTATTTATTTTGTTTATACTTCTTTTTTGAGTTTGATAAAATAAATGAAAGAACATTGAAGATGTACTTGGTTATTCTGGAGTGCCTTACGTAAAGATACCAAAGATGTATCGCTCATATTGTAGCATCTCTCAATAACAAGTTTCCACTTTTGACATGCTTCTGATCGGATCATGATGCTTGACTAAGCCCTAATTAAAAGATCCTGCATTTACAATATCTCTTTCTTTCATACTTTTATTTGTTCAAGCATTTTTTTTACTTCATTTCTCCTATTCTTTCGATTTGTAATATACAAGAGTAATGTCTAGGTGACCATTGAAGAACTGCTCCACTCATTTTACCTTAATAACGTCCATATTTTCTCAATCAGTCAAAACTCAGTCGGATGTGTCCATGCGTCCAGTCCTATCAAAACAATCAATGTTCCTCGCCCGCGCTCTCTCGTCAATAACCTCTGCATTGTGATGTTTCCGTGATGATGGGTGTGAAGGTCTGGGGTGCAGTCAGCGTTCCGGTTCATTGCAAAGGTGTCCAGTCGAGTGTAAAGCTCTATAGCAGTCGATCTTCCATGCAAACCCATGTAAACCATATGTTCATTGAGCTGGCTTTGTGTAAAGGGGCATTGTTGTGCTGGAACATGTTTGGGTCTACTAGTCCCATGTGAAGGGAAAATATCTGAAAAAAATTTTATACGACTGTGTGCCAAATCAAAAAATCTAACTTTGTGGTTTGGGGAAGAACCACATTTGGTTGACAAATGCAGTGTAGCCCCTCTTCAATACTATTGCCCATTAAGTGTAACTGTAACTTGTAAATGATGCCATTTTTATGTTTGTTGGTGAAATGTTGATTTATAAATTAACCAGTTTTCCTTATTTTTCTTGTCTTTCAGTTCTTAACCCTGGGATGTAAACTGCAGAATGAACCTTTCAACCAGGTAAGATTTTCTTTTAATTAGTAATTTATTTTTTATTTTTTTTTATTTCATTTTTTTTTCCAAACTGGAGCTTCCCAAAGTCTCTCTAAAAGACACGACAAGAGACAAAAAAGGTGATACAAGCGAAAAGCCCAGACACTATTAGAGAGATAGAGTGACAGATCGAGGAAGAAGGCGAGAGGATCTAAACCTCAAAAGACCTGCTGAAGTGGCGCGATTTTTTTATGAAGGTGAAGCCATGAGCCTGACGGATATGAGAATATTTCACCGACTTCAATACAAGTGATATTAACCCAAATCACCTTCAATTATTCACTTTATGAAAATAATATCTTTTTATTCATACCGTTCGCTGTATTGATTCTCGCCGTCCTCTCGAACGTCTCTCTAACAGGGATGGATAGCACCCTGATGTACAATAAACGTGATGTCTATAATGCAGCACTACTGCATTGCTGTGGAGATGCTCAGCTCCAGTTGCTCCTTTAACTGGAAATTTTATTAGATATAACACCCACTTATAATTCTATAAACTGGTGTTTGGGGAAGGTGTAAGCTCATTGGTTAGAAAACTGGGTTACTGATGGGAATGTCAAGGGTGACCTGGTTTCGCCAAACTACCACTCTGGGCCCCTGAACAAGGCCCTTAACTCTCTGTGCTCCAGGGGTGCTGTATCATGTCTGACCGTATATAGCAAGAAACTATATAGCAAGAAACCCCCCCCCAAGATTCTGTATATATATATATATATACAGGAGTATCATCCAATTAAGAAATAGATTAACAAATGTATAAAAATCTTCAAAATGTCAATTAAAAAAGTCCTGTTTTAAATGAGACACTAAAATGAATAGTATAATACGGTTGGGTTTTTTATTTTTAGTAAAGTGTGTGAAGGTTTTTTTTTTACTGTTTTTAGCCTAGTGCATAATGGTTCTTTATATCCTAGAGTGGAACACAATTCTGGGCTAGGTTATTTATTAGGTAGGATGTGTTGTATGCTAACGCTAGCTAAATAAAAATGCTAATACAAGGTTTTAAAAGAGAACTAGCTAGTCCGTTGACATCGCACCAATAGGCACTAAGTGACTAAATTGAAAAGAAAAAAAAAATATCTGAAATGAAGATCATATGTAATAAAAAGCTATGAGCCCATAAACTAGGATAAACTCTAAAGTAAATCTATAAGGAGATGCTTAGAGTTGTGCAGCATTTTTTATAACCCATGTAAACCTCAGGTCAGCTCAGTTGACTAAACACCGGTGTGCAACACTTGCACCTTTCCATCTTGACACACTTTACTCTCGAAATCATATAAGCATGATATTTTTTTACAGCATCTCACCTTAAAAATGGTTCTCGCCATGTCATGATCCTGTCAATCCCTGGAGCTGATAGAGCTCAGCCCGTGACCCTGTGTGTGTTTTACCGGGTTTGCGCTGCACCTGTGGGTCATCCTAACTGAGTTGATTTACTGCTATGATCTTCAGCGTAGCCCTTCTTCATGAGAGAGAGAAAAGTGAGTGAGCGGATCATTTTTCTCCGTCTGTTTTAAATGAATAGTAGGCTAGTTGAGTACAGACCGACAAGGATTTAGTAGCTTTTAGGAGTCGCACAATAATGGTGTAAACATCACAAACAAGTCGCTCGTTAGCAAAATCGTAACGAGTTACCTGCTCGGGGAATAAAAAGGCTTCCCTGCATTTGATTCATTCATAAATTATAACGCAACACAATCATTCATCGTGAAGTTTCGGTTATATATTTCAAAATGCTACATCGTTAATTAGATTGTTAATGAGTAGCCCACAAAAAGTACTCCCCAAAACAGAAAATGTAAGCATACGTGAGGCCTGTGCTTTAATGCATCAATTACAAGAAAAAAAAATAAAAAAATTCTTATTAGCTAATATCACAGTGAACTAATTAATGTATTAATTAAATCAGGGAGCCCAAATATAACCATGATTGAAATGCAAATAACTGATCAGCCCCCTCGCTGTGTGTGTCCTTGGACAAAATTCAAGACGGCTTTAATTGCAAACACTTTTACTGACATCGAGTCTTTCATCGCAGGAGAATGTCAGCCATTTTTTTGTCTGTCCTCACACACTTGCCTCTTGTTTCACGAATACATTTCTCGAATTCTGGAATGTCTTGCTGCACTGATTGTTCATTTACCTTCATTCATTTATTCCTTTTTTAGCTATTTTTTTTTCTTCCCTCTCACCCAGCGCCTGCTTTCATTCCGAATTGTTTGCATTAGTCATAATTCAGGCGCCAAGGCCCATTAATCAGCTCTTTCAAAGTCCTCCCGCAGCTTTCAGCTCCGCAATCGGCCCTATTCATCATAAGCAGCCGAATGGATGCGCAGCGCCAAACCTGTACCTTTTATTCCACCTGTTCCTGCGATTTTATTGTATTTTTTTGCGACCGCAGGATTTTTCTGCCGGAAACAACAGCCAAACAATCTGAAACACGGACACGCCGCGCGTTACCTGCAAAACAAAGTGCGTGCAAAGGAGTGAAACGTGTGATGCCCCCGCTATAGAGAGACTAAGAGAGCTTGTTGATGAAAAAGAGAGATCTGTAAAAAAGGACTCGGCCACGTGTTTGGGATAATCGAGAGCGTCCCTTCATCTAAAGCCGTAGCGGCTCGGCCGGCCCTTTACTGATTGTGTAATAACGTGCCGCATCTTTTCCGTTTCTCCAGAAGGCCACGACTCGTTAATTCTCTCTGCGTTCTCTGATTATTAAAATGCTAATCGCTTCAACAATCAAGGCCGGCGTGTGCCGTAGACAAAAAAAAATAAGCTTCCAGAAGCCGAGGCGCTTGTTTACCTCCACGTCACTCAAGGCCGCTCACGAAAGTATTAATATGCTTCGTGAAAAAGACAATGGGTCCAGTGATTGCCCTCAAGCTTGTCTTCTATTAAATCTGTGTCCTACATAGGAGACAATTATTAATGAAATATTCGAGCGGAATGAAACAGGACACGAGTTCCTACATCCAAATAAATCAATTTGCTTTTCGAAAAACCAATCACTTGGCATGGAATCTCATGTAGGAGTCTATAAATGTGTTGCTGTATGGATCTGATTTTGCCCTGAAGGTACAGTGAAGCTCAAACCCGCCTAGAACAGAGCAGCATGTCAGTCACATAGCTCTTATTAGGATGTCCTCTCTTTTCTACTCTTGCCTTTTTTTTTTGGCGGGGAGGGGGACTTAAGCTAATTTCATGGTCCGCAGCTCATGGTAAGGATGCGAGTCGTAACTTCATCGCACAGTGGGAATTAAGGGGACACAAAAAAAGGAAACCGGTCGTCTGTTACATGTGGCCTCTTTAACGCAACAGTGATGACTTTACATGCGTAGACGTTTAAAACAAGGTATTAAGGAACTCTTAATAAAGAAATGTAGCAAGGTTTACACGGATTAGCTTTAGAGAATTGTAAGCGCTTGCACTTCAAATGGGTTCTTTTTTTAGACAGGAAGTCAGGGTCATTAGGGAAAACAAAACAGTGTAGTTAATTAGGGCTGACAGACATCAGTTATTAACTCATGTATGTAGCATCATCTTATGTCTAAGTCTATAAATCAAGCTTCATCTTCAGACATCACTTTAAAGGCTTACGAAGCCTAATGCTAATTTTTAATTTAAATTGGCAAACGAGTAAAATTAATTTCTTATATTGTATGTAAACAATAAAGTGAGAGACATTTAAAAAAAAAATAGTTTATACTGTTTATAAAATATAAAACAGTGTCCAGCAGTGAACAGTTGACAACCTTAATAATGATGACTGTAATGAATGGACATTTAGTGTCACCCAGATGAGAACTGGTTCCGTCTTGAGTCGCGTTCCCCTGAAGGTTTTCTCCTCAGACAGACAGACAGACAGACAGACAGACAGACAGACAGACAGACAGATAGACAGACAGACAGACAGACAGACAGACAGATAGATAGATAGATAGATAGATAGACAGACAGACAGACAGACAGACAGACAGACAGACAGACAGACAGATAGATAGATAGATAGATAGATAGATAGATGTTATTTAATATTACAGGGACACACCAATGGGATGCTGTACCCTAGTGAACTCATCAAGACAATATAAATCTTCAAAACAATAATGTGTTTTAAAAGATTTTATTAAATTTGTTAGTGAAAACAGTTAAAATCATTATTCCTAAAGTCCCTGAACATTCGGTTCCACTGCGAATTCCGGCTTTTGCTTGCTGCTGTCACCACTGGCTCACTCATTAGGACAGAAAACGTTTATTTATATTAATCTTTTTTATTTTGCAAAAGCTGATTTGGGGTAATGTCTATTGTTCAAAGCTTTATGACAAATACATACAATAATCTATGACGTGATAAAAAACTTAAGATCTCATGATAGAGTGGGCGTTTTGTAAAGCTTTACTTCTGTTCTCTCCACACAGGAGGCCACGATGTACGTGGAAAATGACATGTTTGGTTATGATGCTCTCACATTGCGTTCTGTATGTAGACTAATAGTAGACACTTAAAAGCATTTGAAAGCATCTCCGGTCCTGTCGTCAGTCACATATCAGTTGTCATCAGCGAAACATTAACAGCGCAATCGATCAATATCAGACCTTTAAAAGCCCGCCGCAACCTCGTACACCGTTAGGTACCCCACCACACGCAGACATGGAATCGCAGCGCTTTTTTCTTGAAAGAAATTTTAGATCAGTTATTAATACTCCTTCGATTTTCACAGGAAAAAAGGACAAAGGTATTTCATGAGGTGATCAGCTGCGACAGAGCTGAACTTGCTGCTGAGTGTGTGGCTTCTTGTTTTCTTTCGTTAATCTTTTCACTGCCGGAGATAATAATTGTTTTCGCTCATTTAAATACTATTGCTAAATGCAGACTTGTTAGTGGTTTGTCTCTCTTTGTTTTTGTTTTTTGTCCCTTTCTAAAGGAAACTGTATAGCTTTGTGTTTTGGTAGAGTTTTGGGGCATCAAGAGCTTCCTGAAAAGCATTATTGTGCTCTCAGGAAAGGTTAGCTGGTTTGATGATGGTTGTAGAGAGTGCCGTCTTCCTCATTAAAACATTCATTGAGCACCTGGGCACTGAGCATGCGGGTGGTGTCATTCCAGAAGAGACCACTCCCGATTGGAGAGATGTGAGATGTATGTGTTTGGATTTTGACCACTGCGGCCCGTGTTCGATCCCCGGTCAGGGATCCAACTCCAGCCATTAGGGTTGCACAAACCTTAGTGCCGGTCCCAAGCCTGGATAAATGGGGAGGGTTGCGTTAGGAGGGGCATCCAGCGTAAAAACATGTGCCAAGTCAAACATGTGAATGGTCCGCCAAAAGAAAGTTCAGTTAATCGGATTATCTGAGACACTAAGTGGTGGACAGTAACTAGGGTAAATGTAATTTGTTACTGTACTTAAGTAGCTCTTTCACGTATGTGTACTTTAAGTATTTAGGGGAAACTTTAATTTCAACTTCACCACATTTCAAAATCCTTTTTAAAGATCCCAATCAAATCCTTTTTAAAAACGTAACTGGTCAAGCACACAGCAAGCCACCAATCAGGATCGAGCATGCGCTCTGTTTTAAACTTGCTTTCATTACTACTTGGACATTAGATACCACTACTTATCACCTACTGTACATACAGTTCAGCATCAGTTCAATAGCAAACAGAAAATTTTGCGAGAAAAAAATGATGGAAGAAACTCCTGACTTGCCACAACACACCTGGCCTTATTTGTGCATTTTTTTTTTTTAAGTACTGTAAATATTTTGAAAATAAATAAGCCGCAGGTGTCTACACTAATGTACTTTACCCAGGCTTTAACGAAAGACACGTTACACACAGTGTGAAATATTTTGCGCTTCCTTTAGGAGCATAGCGGTATTTTGGGAAAAGACCGGCACTGCATACCTCCTGTATTACTGCATGTGTGGAGACCGAGGAATATGTCCTTTTTATTTTCTGATGCTCTTTATAAGTTTCTTTGACTAACCCGTAACGCTGTTGCAAAAAAAAACAAAAAAACAAAAAGCATGTTTTGGAAACCTGTCTGCGCTTATATGATTTCTGTTGCAACTGGAGTTAGGGAGCTCTCCCTTTACCCAGACTCAACGCGTTACAACGGCTTGTGTTTAAACAATAACGGACCAAGTAAGTCATTGTTCACTGTCTTCCTCCTTCTTTTCACAACTACAGTGGTAACTTGACCTACGAGTGCATTAATGTACGAGTTTTCCGAGGTACGAGCGTTCATGTATTTTCCAATTTGATAACATGAAACATAAAAACAGGGTGTCATTTTGAGGGTTGGAACGGATTAATGCCATTTTAAGTATTTTTAATATAGTAAACTGATTCGATGTGCGAGCAAATTGAGATACGAGCTCGTCCACGGAACAAATTAAACTCGTAGGTCAAGGTACCACTGTATTTCTCTGGGGAGTTTATCACACAGGTGAGGTGCCTTTTTTTGTTTCCGATCGGAAGTTTCATTAGTTTATTATTATGGGGTTCAGTTTTTTGGCTTGAAGTTGGTGAAACCAGGAAAAACCCAGGAAAAATCTATAAATTAGCCGTTTCGTTGTTTGCGCTGCAGGGTTCAAAACTTGTGGAAAAAGTAGCGGCTTATAGTCCGAATAATATGGTAGTTCAAAATAAGGTTACATGATCATTGTAATAGATATCAATCAGTGTTTGACTCATATAATTGTATTAATAGATTGTTGTGCTGAGAGTAACATTAGAGTCTTTTTACATAAACTGAGTTGAAGCAAAAGACTTACGACAAAAATGATAATAAGAACATTATAGAAATAATAATTCATAGTACTTTGGATACTTAAGTACATTCGAATGCATATACTTTAGTGACATTTTAAAGGCAGCATTTTTACTTTTACTGGAGTCATATTTTGGATTTCTTTTCTAACTTAAGTACAGGTGGCCCCCGAGTTACGATAAAGAGAGAGGGCCAGTTAAAGTGTTCGTAACTCGATTATCCATGTGTCGAGAAGAATAAGACTTACGCGTCTCGTAAAATCTGGATAGCGCACGCGGATTTTTTTTGTTTTCTTGAATATATTTAGATTTTCTTTGTTTTTTTTTTTGAGAAAAATCCGTCAGTCAGGCGTTCATAGGTCAGGTGCTGACTGTACATGGTTTGTGCACTTTGTCCGCCACTGGAGATTTTCTACTAATATCTCCTGCTATTTTTTTTTGTTGGGTTGTCAGTGTTTTTTGTATGTGTCCTTCTTGCGATAAGAAAGATGGTTGATGATGTTGAGTTCCAGCGGGATAGCCTGTGTGTGTGTGTGTGTGTGTGTGTGTGTGTGTGTCATGTCTTAAAGAGATCTCAAATGAACAGGGCATATGAGTGTGATTGCGACGATGTTGACTTCCTAATTACACTCGTGGGTCTTTTTACCAAACGCCTCAGGCCAGCCTGTCTGTGTAAACAAGCATCCCATCAGCACTAAGCAATATCTCTTTCCAAAAAAAAAAAAAAAAAAAAAAACACAGATTATTTATTCTGCATATTGAAAAAAGTAAATAAATAAAAAAAATGATGGATTAAAAAAGAAAAACAACATCAAACGCATCTTGCAGCAGCATCTGGCTAATGTTCAATGGCGTTCTGACCTCTGGCTGTCTCACAGCCACTCCTAAGGGCGCACACAAACGCTGCTTATTTCTGTCATTACAGGGCTATAGAGCTTAGTTATACATGACGTGATATTAATTATAGTTGGTAAACAATAGCAGTTATGGAGATGATTGCACGCAATCTGCTTCACCCGTTTGGCGTCCGCTATTCTCACAAGCGATTAAGAGCCGCAACCAGGACAGATGTTCAAGATGAGTTCATTGGCATGTTTAATTAATTGCACTTGAGATAATTATTCAATCATTGCTTTGATTACTTTTAGCCGCTTCCCAGATTACGCACTAAACGGCTGCTTGCTGTCAGTAGGACGGAAAATGGGATTCAGTATTTGCAGTCAGATATAAAAAAAATGATACACAAGCGGAGTAGGCCTGGCAGTGACTGCTAATCAGGTTTGCCTTCATTTTAATCAGCTTGAAGTCTGATTGTGGTATTTATTGCACGGCCACCTGTTGTTTGACGTCTAGCTCCAAAATCGTCTCATTTGTTGCAGGAGTCTGGTAATATGCCTGTTTATACAATGTATTACAGACGTTGTTGAAAGTTCCAGGTACAATATAGACAGCATAACGACAGAATCGAAGCTTATTATAAATAGCGACGATTCATTCATTTTGAACAAGTTTTTAATGTGACCCAGGAGTGAGTCGTCTCGAAGAGAGAGTTGTTCATTTTCCATGGGACGTGCATGAGCAAATCACCACAAAATTTCTGGGAAACAGAATTGAGTAGTTTAATTCTAGACTGTTCCAGTCCGAGTTGCTCGTTTTTTTATCACGTGACTCCCATAAATGCTATGCAGTGCATTACACAAGAAAGAGAAATGAGTACCATAATTTCCGGACTATAAAGCGCACCTATATATAAGCCGCACCTACTGAATTTTACAAATATGTCTACACTAATTAACTTTACACAGGCTTTAACGAAAGACACGTTACACACGGTGTAACGGGTGAAATATGTTGCGCTTCCTTTAGGAGCATAGTGGTATTTTGGGAATAGCATGCCACTGCATTGCCGGTATTACTGCATGTGTGCAAGACCGAGGAATATGTCCTTATTATTTTCTGATGCTGATTTCTAAGTTTCTTTGACTAACCCGTAACACTGTTGCCAAGAAAGAAAAAAAATTACGACTTTTGGAAACCTGTCTGTGCTTATATGATTTCTGTTGTAACTGGAGTTAGTGAGCTCTCCCTTCACCCAGACTCAACGCGTTACAACGGTTTGTATCTAAACAGTAGCCTACCAAAAAAGTCATTGTTCACTGTCTTCCTCCTTCCTTTCACAACTATTTGTCTCGGGAGTTTATCTTTTGCCATCGTCATGCGTTTAAAATCACCCGAAGAAAGTTTTTTCTCCTGATGCCGTGCAGCTCAGAACACAGGTCAGGTGCGTTTTTTCGTTTCCGTTCGGAAATTTCATTGGTCTAATGTTATGGGCTTCAGTTTTTTTTGCTTGAAGTTTGTGAAACCGGGAAAAACCCAGTAAAAATTCGTAAATTAGCCGCTTTGTTGCTTAAGCCGCGAGGTTCAAAGCGTGGGAAACAATACAGTAGTTCAACTTATGAGTCCTTTAGTTCGAGTCGTACGTTCTTTTGTCACATGACTCCCATATACGCTATACAGTTTATATCTTTATATATAGTGCAACCTCGATACTCGCGGGGGTTACGTTCTATGGTAGCTTTAGTCAAAGTTTGTGTATGGAAAAATGTTGGGGGGTCTGCTTATTAAAAGTGTACCATTTTATTTCTTCTCTTTCTTCTTTTTTTGTTTATTTTGACGAATAAGATTCAAATATCCAAGTCACTAAAATGATCCCATCTTCCAATCACTAATTATAAAGTGAAGTAAGAGAGTGGGGTTGTGCTTTAAAACTGATGTTAATGTCCTTTCAAAACTTTATTGTTCTCACTGAGGGATTTTGATCAGAAGGCTTTATGGCTGAAAGCAACACAATACGGCATTGCAAAAAAATAAAAATAATAATAGTAATAATAAAAAAATGAGCATGTGCTCTAAAGTCTTCTTCAGTTTGGCTGTATAAACTTTAGCTTTGTTTGATGCTATACAAATACTGTAAAAAAAAAAACCACAACAAAACATGTTTATTTATGCATAATTATTTTACTTCTTGTTTACATCTTTATTATACTGTTTACCCAATGACTAATAGTTACTATTAATATATACACAATAATAATTTTTAATAGGTTGTTCAAAAAGTACTTGAGTGTGTTGCAAATCATGGGCCATCTAATGTATATAAGACCGGGTCAATTACATTCAAGATATTTTGGTGTCTGGCTCCATATTTATGAGGAAACATTTTTGATGGTTTTCATTTTTTCTTTTGTTAATAATTTCCTGGATAGACCTAAATACAAGGAGGATGTTCGAAGGTTTTTAGTATAATAGAACATTCAAGCTTTATTTATCAATTTTGCAACATTTACAGGACAAAGGATTTGCATTTGGATGCATGTCCACTGGTGTCGCTCACCGCCTTGCTGCTTTTCTTTGTTTTCTGTTTGTATGGAAGAATTGAATAGAAATGCTGAAACAGCTGACAATCTATTAGCAAAATATATTTTTGAATGGTTTTGCAAAATATAATATAGAATAAACATGCATAAGGAATAAAACACGTTTACCTTTCTGAAAATATCAAACATGCAAACACGTGATTTTCTCTGACACGTTTTCTTCAGGTTTGTAGACGTTCCAGTGTCAGAATTGTTCCTGAAAAGCATCTGCACCTCTGTCAAAATGTTTTTGCCGTCTTTGTCAAACACCTGATTTTTAGACTCATGCACCACGTGTAATATTCCACCTCCATAACCCCGTCCTCAAAGATCAATAAAAACGTTCCGATAAATTTCCTCGATCAGGTTCACCTCGTTTTCAGAGCTTCAGTGCACAAAGTATGTACTCAATCAATTATCTGGTCATGTGACATATCATGAGGAGCAACCCAGTCGTTAAAGCTCGCCAGCAGTTTCAGCAGAATAAAAATAGCCGTGTTTGTGCTGTTCTCAGTCCGGCATCGGACCTGTTACTTTCATTCTCATCACAAAGACTGTGTGTGTCTGCAAGAAAAAGACAAGGCTGCAAATCTTTACCACCGACTGTCTTGACAACGGACAGAGCGAAGGCATGCGTTACCCAAACATCTCTAGCAATAAAGGCCTCCATGAAGTCAAACGGAGTCCCGGTATTTGACAGCTTCTCTTCATAGATCTTCTCGATGACTAATCGAGGAAACTGCTTACAGATGTTTTTACCATCAGCTATACATAGTTGAGGCACCATGAATAAAATTTAAAGGATGGATTCTACCATTTGCTTGTGCATAATCACTAACATCAGTGTTCTGGCAAGGTTTGTGCTGCATGCCTGCTGTGCTCTTAGCAAAAGTGTGTGAACACAGTGGTGCACAGCTAAAGGAGAAATTGTAGCAGGCGTGGAGTTAATGTGATGTAAAATTCTTATTAATTCAATCTTTTGGCATTGAGAATTTGAGAAGTCTCCATTTCTACTTCAGGCATATATGCATGTAAGGGCCTATTGTAGGGTATTTAACAACAGGAGTGGTATTTGTGTGATCTGCTCAGCACCCCGGACGAGTGGATATGCCATATGTGCATGTCGGACCCTCGAAGGCCGAGATATGACGCACATGTTTAATTCCCCATTCATTTTTTATAGGAAAAATATTTGCACTTTTTGGTCATGTGATCGAATACGGCAGGGGCAAATCCTCAAAAATATTATAGCATAGCACACCTCCTCCGAACAGACTGCATGATTTGAGGTATCATTCGTGGTGCTGGGGCAAAAACTGCAGGACGAGTTACGCTTTCATTATGTTGTGTTTTGTTTAGTTATGCTTTTGTTTTGAGAGCTTTTGTCTGGAGGAATTTGCAACATTGAAATAGTGATGCTTTCCAACCACCAATAAAAAATGCACTCAGGGGGAAAATAAACAAACTTGCGGTCTGCCAATTAATACGTTCCTGATGAAACTCAGATTGCAACTGTGTTCCGCACATAAAAAGGGTTGTAATCGGTACATGTGTGTACCTGATCGAAAGCTGTATAATATACAATATTGTGAACTATAGCTAATCTCTTTAGTCCTATTTTTATTATTATTGTTTTGTTGTTGTTGTTTTTTTCAGTTCAGGTGCAAGATTATAAAGTATAAAATACAATTTCAAATATGAGCCTAAAACATTTGAACACTTTGTCCACGTTTCACGTGAGAAATAAACATGTCCTTACAATATAGAAGCACAAATCACGGTGTCAAGACAAGAAATGACAAATGCTTCTAAATCCATTAGCAAAATCAAACACATCCATTTGGGGCCCTGACACTCAGCAGACTGAAAGAGAGATCGCCACTGTGCACCTCAACGCTCACCTGTGCCACGCCGTGTGACTCACGGAACCTATTACATCACAGGATGTTTAAAGTGCCTTCCACTGAAGGTTTCTACTGCAGATAACTACAGTATAGAGTATACACAGGGCCAAACGATTCCACTTTTACTGACCTTTATGTCATTTTGTTGCACTCTAATGTATCCTCCAGCACACCCGCACACCAGCAGGCACTGTTTTCTGCCTACAGTACCACACATTGACCAGTGATGAAGTCTGCTGTATGCAAGAGAATTAATTTCAGGACTCTTCAGCCTGTCTATGGTTTTAGTTTTCAATTGTTGTGAGAGACAGATTTAATTAGAAGCACTTTGGATGCTCAGGGACACCCCCTATCTCACCTTCAAGCATTAACCTGTCCTGTCTTGCTCTCAATCTTCCACCTCACTTCTTCTCAATCCATCCTGTCTTCCTCTCCATCTGTTTCCCTCTTCTCTGCAATTGCTCAGCCTTCTCCTTGTTCCATCTGGTCCCTCCTTTCATCCCTTCCTTCACGATTTCTATCCTTATCCCCTTCTATAAGATTCCGCAGACTTTTGCTAGTATTATTTACTATATTTAAGTAATCTGGCTGCATCACTGCTCTCATACACCATGTCTAAGTAAATATTATTAACGATTAGCATAAGTCTAAAGTAAAACCTAGCCCTGCTTTCTTTTGGTAAATATGTGACACGTCTCATTAAAGCGGTCCCACAGCTTTCCCGAGCTCTGCTCTGTAGACTGTGAGCTAACGCTAAAAGCACTAACGTCAGAAAGAGCTGAGGCAAGCATGTACAGCTGCCAGGGCTAGCACTCTCCTTCTCTTTCTCAAAGTTAACACACACACACACACACAGGAGCTTTTTGACTCAAGTTATTAAACCTAGCACAGATGCTAGCCCTCAGCGCTCTAGCCGTTTATCTCCAGGGGACAAAGAACGCGCATTTGCGATCGACTAAATAGCTTCACATTATTATTCAGGACTCTATAATTATCTTCCAGAGTGACAGCATGCTCAGGCCTCATATTCATCTCACCAGTTATGAGTCACGCTTATTAAATGGAATTATAGTTTATAATGGCTTGGTCAATAGGGGTGATTCAGCCCATACATCACTGTCAGCATCAGAGCTTTTGGCTCGAACTGCATCGTGCAGCGAAAAGCCGTGTGCGGATTCCAGACCACGCGCCAGCATCTGTGTTTCTGTATTTACTGTCTAAAGTCTAAAAGCACTCGGTTTTATTGAAAGTGAGCTCTCGTTATTGATCAGCGGGGCCGATTGTGTTTTCACACACCTCTTTCTGGACGCTAAATCAGGCCGACAATGTTCATTTAGCACAAACTTGGCTCTGTTTTCCGTTTCGCTGAAAACTCGTGCGGTTTTACTCCATTTTAGTCCAGGAGCTGGATCTGATAGAACAGTTCCTTGTAAAGGTGCACATATCCAGCGCTTCACTTTTTCAATGCAGGCATACAGTACGTGTGCACAGCTAGCACATCGGCTCAGTTTAAACAAGGCTTCAATGTGTCTCAAGAACAAGAAGTCGCAAAGAGCGATTTGTTTATTTTGTACTGGGCATGCATGAGCAGAGCATCGCAACATCTCCATAGGTTATGTACAGGAAACAGTATCGAGTGGTTTACCTCACTACTTTTTCAATCCGAGTCGTTCCTTTCTTTTCATCGCATGACTCCCATATACGCTATGCAGTTATATACACATACTATATAAATTATTGGAGGTAAAGTGCTTGTATGTAGAAGTGTGGGTGGGATCTGCTTATTGAAGATCTAACATTTGATTTAATTTTTGATCAAAGGAAGTAAATTAATTAAATGATTTAAAAATAAAGAAATCAATAAATCATTCATTTTGATGAACGAGATTCAAAGAACTCAGTAAAATTATCCGATCTTCCGATCACTACTGCACACGTGCTGAGGGGTATTATGGGTGCCCACCAATTTACAAGCAGCTTATCCAAATTATAATCGTAATCATATATTACGTTGCAATACAAATATAAAAAAATAATGTACAGGGAACAGAACCTTCTGGAAAAATAGTTTTTTTTTTTTTTCGATTTTAACACATAATACAGATATATAAACTCATCAGGGTTTGTTTTATATAACAGTGTAGAATAATACAAATGTATTGTAGTATTTGGGACACGACCGTAGTTTGTTTATTTATTTGCAGACACAGTGTCACATGCTGCTGTACTTCCTGCTCTATTTACACTGGTATTGCATTAGGAGTATGATGTATGTTATGTGCACTGGCGAATAAGCAATGCCAAATGTATTGGGGGAATAAACCACAAAACGCATGGATTAGTTTTTACGTAACAGGTTATAATATTTTGTTCACAATTGTTTTCAAGTTGTTGTTTTACCTGATGGTTATTACAAGTGTACAAAGTTACTATTCTGGTGAAAGTGAACTTTAAAGGGGGTGAACAGTAGGAGATTTCCCGTTTAAATCAACCTTAGTGTAAATTACTGAAAAATCACATTCATGTTCTTGTTATTCAGGTCTATTCAGGGCTATTACGCATTGCTTAAATGCTTTACTTTACTGTCGCTGTACTGAAGCACCTTGCTGTGGTAATCCAGCTCATGCAGCACTTTATCAAGCATAGCAACATATGGTTAAATAGCAGTGCATTACTGCCTCAGACAGCAGAAACATGAAATGAATTGCATTCAGTAAATGAAAATTAGCTACCGAGACTTGATGTACAGTACATTAGTCACTCTTTTAAGTAAATGACCGAGCTTTCATCTAAGGTTTATTCTATTACTGGATTTTAATATATATAAGTGAATAGCTGTCCAGAACCGTCTAGAAATGTGAACTGTACTTTAGCATGAAGAGTAAACTCGTTCACAGTAATTTAAGGTGAATCAATTTCCACCACACAGCCCGCAGCGACACTTTTAATTACACACGGAGGTTCTGTTAGTGTTATAAACCAGTGTATTAGGGTGTAGTTATTAGTGTGTGTGTGTGTGTGTGTGTGTGTGTGTGTGTGTGTGTGTGTGTGTGTGTGTGTGCGTGTGCGTGTTCAATTATATTTGATTGTGGCGCTTGGGCCGATCCACTCAAAAGAATACCAGGTCAGAAATGACAGTTCTCTTAATGCACACATTCTATTTCCCCTTAAATCTAAACACATTTGAATAAACATCACAGTCTTGATTTTGTGGTTGTAGATTATCAAACTGTATCTGTGTTGCAAGAGAAAAGCTCGTGTTATGTTAAATGCATTGGCCGAACATCGTGAGTCATTAAAACTGCGCTCACGTGCTGTGGTAAAAAAAAAAAAAAAAAAAAAAAAAAAAAAATAAAAAAAGGCAAATAATTAAATAAAACATAAAATGTTGATGCATTGATCATTAATGTTTTTTACAGCTGTTTAGTGGCTTTGAAGAAAATTGGACCAGGATATTTTAACAAAATTCCATGTTGCCCAAAAAGATGAAATAACGGGTGGAATATGCCTCCAGAATTATGGTTTGCACCATAATGTATTATTATTTTTATTAATGTTTTGCAATGACTGAATTAAGAAAAAAATAAAAAACTAAAAAATATATATATGTGTGTGTGTGTGTGTTTGTGTGTGTTTGTGTGTGTGTGTGTGTGTGTGTGTTTGTGTGTGTGTGTGTGTAAGATGCAGCAAAAGCTTTTGTTAACCATACCACTAGGAAATGCAAGGCTAGAAATACAGAACCTTGAGCTTAATTTACTCTCAGTAGGATGACCTTCGAAGGTCGTTGCTTCTGATTACATTACATAAGAACATAGACCATCATAGACAACCGTACAGTCACGTCAAAAATTTCTTTACACACTTGGAAACTCTGTCTCAACTTCACTTCGCTCAGTTAAATTAATTCTCACATTGTGTGCATGAACTCAAGAAATAAAAGGCAAAGCGCCCTGAGTTTATATACAAGAGCATATCAACTCAGTGTGATTTGCCTTTTATTTCTTGTGTCCATGCTTGTTGTTCTCTTATGCTATTGTATTTACTTACTCCTTTTTTTTGTTGTTTCTAGTTATTTTCTAGGGGTTATTTTTATTTGCCAATGCCGATATTAAGAAAGCAATCAGGTCGATTGGCCATTATGAGTCCGATATAATACATGCAACTACAATAAATGAGAGACATGCAGAAAATTGGTGAAACTAAATGACTATTTATTGTCCAAAATATTCATACAATTTTCAATACAATTCATATGGTTCATCCCTCTCCATATCCCCCTGTCCTCTACATCCGCCTCTTTTAATCCAACTACCTTCATGTCTTCCCTCACCACATCCATGAACCTCCTCCTTATTCTTCCTCTTTTCCTTCTTCCTGGTGGCTCCATCCTCAGCATTCTTCTACCAATATACCCCATGTCCCTCCTCTGCACCATCTCAATCTCGCCTCTCTCACCTTGTCTCTAAAATGTCCTACATGTGCTGTCCCTCTAATAAACAAATTTCTAATCCTGTTCTTCTTCGTCACTTCCAGTGAAAACCTCAACATCTTTAGCTCTGCTACCTCCAGCTCCACCTCCTGTCTTTTACTCGCTGCCACTGTCTCTAGTCCATACAACATCTCAGGTCTCACCACAGTCCTATAAACTTTCCCTTTCACTCTCACAGATACTCTTCTATCACAAATCACTCCTGCTATCACTCTTCTCCACCCACTCCACCCTGCCTGCACTCTTTTCTTCACTTCTCTAACACACTCTCCATTACTCTGCACTGTTGACCCCAGGTACCTGAACTCCTCCACCTTCACCACCTCTTCTCCCTGCAACCGCATCACTCCACTGCCCTCCCTCTCATTCACACACATGTACTCTGTCTTTCTCCTACTGACTTTCATTCCCCTTCTCTCCAGCACATACCTCCATACCTCCCTACTCTCACCATAAATCACAATATCAAATAAAAATGCTTTTTAATGCATGTTTAAAAACAACATTACACCAGTCATAGACATTCAAATACAGCAGATATTACTGAATAAATAAAGGAATTTAAACATGTTGTTACATACTGTACTGTTCTCTCTCAATCTCATGACTCAGCGTCTTGTTTAAAAGTAATCCAGAACAACATCTGAGGAAGAGCCAATTACGAGATTCATGTATATCGCATGTGTGTCCTTCACTGGATTCACCGCTGGTCGTGGATTAGACATCTCACCAGAGCCAGTGGCAGCAGTGAACAGGGGTGTGCTTAGCTCAAATTGAGTTAGCTTCTTGCCCTCCTAATCAAAGTTTGAGTTTAATATTTCAGCCAATAGGAAAAGCCAACGAGCAATGATCAGAAAATAAACAAATCACTCTTTGAGACGGCTCGTTCTACCGAATCACATAAAAGACTCGTTCAGAATGAACTTTCAGATCAAGACGCTTACAAGACTTTAGCTCCATACTGGCTTTGTTTTTGTTTTTGAAAGTGTGCCTTCTCAGTTTGTGATTGTTGTGCAGCAGCTCATGAATTCTTGTTTAACAAACTGCTGTTACAACTTGACGTGTCATCTTTTAAAGCCTATAAGCAATCCTACTGCTGCATGTGTCTCTAGTGATGCTGCTGCTAGCACATTAGAGGCTACAGCTAATTTAAGTTTATCCTGCACAAGCACTGCTCTTTCTTAGTCCTCAACAAGTGCCCCAAAGCAGACCTTCAGTCCCAGTACAGGCGGTTAGCGAGTTAAATAACGACGCGTCATCCCAGCCAATGTTAGCGAGTTACTCAAATCGTGTTTCGGTAATGTAGACCGCTCATTTAATCCTTCCTGGTACCACACGCGACCAGGGCTGGAGTTCAGTAAGTCATTACACGGTGCAAACCTTTCAGAGATGGCCGTACGTTTGTCAGCGATGACCCCGGTCGTGGTTGTTTCCTGATGATGAAGTGAAGCAGGTTGGCCTCTGATGGTTCAGGCATACTGGCAAATCTTTCCTTGGACGAATTTTTCCAGGCATTTCCTAAACACTGGGAGGAGCGTATCAATGTAGAAAGGGGGTTTGTAGAAAAATAATGCAGTTTCCACTCATCAAAATCTATTTTAAGTCCTTGGTTTAATCTTGAACGCCCCTGGTATAAATAAGCAAGATGTCAGACCGATTGCTTTATATGGTATGGCTATTCAGAATGTACTGTTTTTTTGTTTTGTATTTCTTTGTCGATTTTTTGTTGAATTTTTTTAAACATCTTAACAATCCAGGCTTTAGTCGTTTGTTCTATCACGTCTATTATCATCTATGCTGTTGTATTCCTAAACCATGTGAGCGTCTCCAGCGTGCTCCCCTGCCTGATTTTTTGGCTCTTATCATTTTTTTTTCACTGCAGCCATTTTTCCCAGAGCCGCCAGTGTCAACGCAATTATCCTAATTAGCGCTAATTCAACATGGCTCGAGCCGTTTTTGCTAGCGGAGCAGAATGAGAGCCCTAACGAGAACACTCAAAAGAGGAGGGCCCTCCGCCCGATGCCTCCTCTGGGCACACGGTAACCGTTCCCATGGAGATCGGCTTTCGGAAGCGACACGGCGAGGGGAGGGGTTAGCTTAGGTGTGTAGCTGGAAAAATACAAAAATAAAAACAGCACCGGAATTAGGACGAGACTGCAATCTGACAGAAGCGAAGAGCGCCGTGCTTCACAGTGGGTGGGGCTGGGTTATTTTAGGCAGCAATCAAAACGTTTTTTTTTTTTTTTCTTTGCAAATTGACGAATAAATACATGAAGAGCCTAAAACTGAGGCTACAAAAAAACCTTTTTAAAGAACAAACTTTCAGGCCAAAAATCCTAATCTGCTCGTGTATAGCGGAGACACACTGTCGCTCCCTGAAACTCTATTACCTTAAGCTGCTTAATCTCGATCTTCTGAGTGTTCAGACGTAGATCTTATTGGAGGGCAAACGGATGACATGCGGTCTTTACACTTTTGGGGGGATTTGACGATGTAATTTCCAGCTGAGAGAAAAAGCGAGAGAGAGAGAGAAAGAGAAAGAGAGAGAGATGTTATCATTAATTCTAAATTTGCACATTTTTGTGGTTTGATGATTACAATGTTACAGCCCAGTCGACTGTGTAATCTGCTGCACGCACTATAGGCAGTGATGGCTGTGCCGAAATTCTCTACAAAAAGGTCAGATGCAGTGTGTATTTGACGCCATTGTTATTATTGGCGGTGAAGGATAACGAATATTGGATTGGGCCGGGGCTAATCTTAAACCAGGGATCCGATTGAGCTTTTATATTGTATAAATCAAAGGCCACGTCTTTCCATGAATCTACAACCATGGCGTTTCTGCTCTCCCCTGATGGATGTACTCTGCGTTCCAGGATTTGGAGTACACAGATGATTCTCTCCTCTTGTTTTTTTTTTTTTTTTCAGACTTCTTTTTCCCTCTGTTTGCCCCCTGCCCTTTCTCATTTCTTTTTTTTCAGACTTCTTTTTCCCTCTGTTTGCCCCCTGCCCTTTCTCATTTCCCTTTCTGCTGTCTGACACATGCTGACAGAAAACAAATGGTTCGCTTTTTCGTCTCCTTCCATTTTTCCTTTTTTCTCTCCATAGACACTCACTCACACCACATGCATGCATTTTTTAGTTCAGGGTTCACTGATTTGTAGCTGTCAGTGTTGTCAGCAGACTGAATAGTGACCATCTTACCTGCCGAGGTAGATACAGATACGACTCCACGTCTGCTGGATATCCTGCTATGCCTTCTTTTTTGCTCCAGGGCTGCATTTCGATTGATGGAATGAGACACGTCCTGACGTATTCTTTTCTTCGCCTGGGTCAAAATAACGCTTTAGGGCTGCAAACCTAATGAGCGCTGTGGAGAGGCAGGAGGGGGGGGCGAATTCTGATGTGTTTTAGCCTGAGGTTGGCATGGAGCTTATGTGTCAAACGGTGTCCTCTGCGTACTTTTGGCGCAGGTTGCATGTTCACACCGAAACAACATGTCGGGTAATAATGAAAGGTGCCATGTTTTTTTTTCACCACTCAGCCTAATCTGAGACAGTGCTATGACTTGAAATCTTCAAAAACCACGTATTTCTTTTATTTTTTATAGGCAGCTGTTCATGCAGAGGCTGTTATGGCTCATTAAATTGATTTGAACATGTGAACATGTGGTTTAAGTCACATCCGGTTTCCAACACACGAATTTGGAAGCTAATTTGGTTCATTCTCCAAAAATCTAAAATGCAAGTTTCCCCTAGCCCATTCTGCTTTCTTTCTGTGTTTGGTCTACTAGACTTTGTCTTTTCACACAGAAATTTTCTAATTAACAATCGTTTTCTTAATCTTTAATTTGCTTCAGGTCTCAGGGGAGAAAATGTTCCATTGACCTTCACAGCTGCAACCTCAAGGTAAAAAAAAAAAAAAAAATCTTTATCCTTGCTTTTCTTCCCTTTTCCACATGTGGTGCCGGTGTGGAGCATTTGTAAGGTTTATGTCCTGACTGTATTTGTCATTGAGAGTAATCCAGGTGTTTGTGGTTACGTAATCAAGATCTGCACATAAAATAAGATTCATATATACTGAAAACACTTTCCCTGACTTTAAACACATGGCTGTACTTTAAATAACCTAATAATCTTTCACAATTCCCCTATATGGCTTTAAAAAAATAAATAAAAAAAAAAGATTAGCTTGAGGATTGTATGGTTGTTATACAGTAGTCTCTGTAACCAGTAGTCTCTAGCTGTCTAGTAGCTGGTGTTAGTGGTGGACGTCTGTGGGCCTCTGAGATCACTTTATTATAAGAAATATGTTGTAAAAAATATGGCTGTAAATATGAGGAAGCAAATACGAACTTGCTAATTTAGATGTTAAAAGTGAAAGCTAGTTCACTGGGTGCTAGCTAGCCATCTCTAACCATGCATTCTTGTGAATGAGGGATGATAAGATGCACCAGTTCGTATCGGTAGATTGGCATAAAGGTGAAAAATGCGATGCATCGATTTGAAAAGTGTGCATCCGATACAAGATGGCATTTATATTGCTATGCATTGTTTTGAGCATATTTGCACCCTTAAAAAACGAATTATTTATACATAGAGAGTAAACTTTATTTATACACAGTTCTGTTACAGCAGCAAAGAAAAAGAAAATGCAAATGTATAAAAGACATAATAGACATAATATAGTATACCGTATATACACAGCACAATGTATAAATACAAAAGAAGAAAAAAGTACGAGTAAGTAGCCACGCTAACAGACATATTGCACACAGGTAATATTGCACGGTTAAAAAATCTCTGTTATTGCACGTGTTTTAAAAATACTTGTTATTATATATATATATATATATATATTGTTATTATTGCAGTTAAACAGTGATAACAGTGTGCATTTTAGTGACTGGTTTACTGGGAGCAGCTTTGATTGTAAAGTCTAATAGCAGCAGGGAGAAAAGACCGTCTGTATAGTTCCTTTAGACACTTACGATGTAACAGTGTGTCACTAGAGGAGCTGCTCAACGATGAAACTGTTTCATCCAGGGGGTGAGAGTCGTTCTCCAGCAATGATGATAATTTAGCTACCATCCTCCTTTCTTCCAACTCCTGTACAGTGTCCAGGGGAATCCCCAGGTCTTCCTGATCAGATTGTCCAGTCACTTCCTTTCTGCAGTAGAGATGCTGCTGCACCAGCAGACCACACCATGGCTGAGGCCACCACAGAGTCAAGCTTATAACTGATGTACTACAATTTTAAATAAGGCGAGAACAGTGCTGCCTGATTTGAAAGCGTGGGGAAAGAACGTTCTGCGTGGGAGTTAGTGATAGTGTAGAAAGAGATGAGATGTACGAGTTTAACTTGCTGATGTTTAACGAATTTAGGGTGTGACCCCCGAGCTCCTTGTCGGTGTCAAGAACCCATGAACATTGCGTTGAATCAAATTGAAATCGGATCACAGCTCATCGGTTACTGCTCCATACGTATCTTTGATGCACCGTATCATTGGGTATGCATCGAGATCGCCCTCAGTTATGGAGATGCACATCACTATTATGCATAATACAGGACAGTGTCCTGAGAGAAGGAAGTAGGGATGGCAATTTGGTTCGGAAATGTTTTTGATTTTAATATTCATGAATATTCATGTATCGAATATATAGAGATGTTCCCTGAACAACCGCTTTGGTGGAAACATGTTGTACACATACGTATACAGTAAGGTACACATACAAAATTGGGAAATGTAATTTCTTGGGCCCCTTTAAAGGTTAGGGGTTTAGATACAGTAATTTCTCGATTAGGTGCAAAGTAAAGTTGACTGTAATGAGGGGAAAAAAATGTTTGTGTTTTAAACCCATTCCTCTATACTACAGGTCACTTAAATGCAACAGCATATATTAATAAAACTGTGGGTTTTATAATAACCCCTGATGCCTGGTTAAAGTGCAAGAGCTTTATTACAGATAAGGGTCAGTTCAGCAAGGTTGGTGACTCACGATTGTCATAAAGGTTTTCGTTGATGGAAAAGATGCTAAAATCTAAACAAAAAAAAGCATAAGCATTAAAACAGAGAAAGAGCACTGAGCTTTTGTTCAAATATCCTGAAACACTGACCTTTCATGTTTTCTTTCTCACGATGAAATCCGTCTTCATTTTTACAATCTCTCACTTCGCTTTGGAAAATCAGGGTGGAATAACAGGCAAACGCCACCGAAAGCTCGAAATTTGTATTTCATAAGGTTTCCTTCAACAGCTAACACACACACACACACACACACACACACACACACACACACACACACACCCCATCTCTATACCTTTTTTCTGTGGCTTTCTCTTTCACTCTTTCGGCATCTAAATGTTATCCGCCCACATTTACTCTACAGCACCCTATTGACAGATGACCCTGTCTCTCTCTCTCTCTCTCTCTCACACACACACACACACACACACACACACACACACACACACACAAACACATGCTTTGACACAATGGCGCAAGCGGGCTTATTTAGAGTTTACATCAGAGCTACGTTATTATGAAAGATGGCTATTTACGTGTCTCCTTTTTAGCGAGGTCGTTTGGGCGGATGAAAAAGGCGCTTTTTGGGATTACGATTCCTCATGCACGCTCCAAATCACGCTGCAAATTCAATGTGAAATTGGCCTACAGTGCGCTGAATACTGTCAGCCTCTGATGCACAGGGCTCACAGTGAAAGGGGTCATTTATATGGATTAGTTAATGTGCTTTTAGAGAGCGAGAGAGAGACCCTGTGGACATATAAATAAGGTTCCTTTTCAGTTTGATCACTGGCCTGTTTTCTCTCTGTTATTCTTCTCATTTCACATTCTTTTATTGCCAGCTATTCCCAAATAAGACCAAGACGCAACTGTTCACAAGTTATTAAATATCGAATGTATGGCTTTATGTTTGATGAAGTAATTAATGAAAAATCTGACGGATAGAGTAGCAGGAAGACAGATATATTGTAGGGTATTGCTGTTTAGAGACAGAGCACTAGTACAGGGATCACTCTTCACGATACAGAACAGGTTTATGGGGACATAACTTACATTTATCTGTTTTCTGAAACCTCAGGGGTGTCATGGGAATAACCAGTGGTGGACGAAGTACACAAACCATGTATTTGAGTAAAAGTTAAAGTGCTCCCTTTAAACTTTTATTTGAGTAACAGTACAAAAATATTCGCTTTCAAACGTACTTAAGTATCCAAATTACTAGGATTTATTATGGCTATAATGTTTCTATTGTCATTGGTGTTACAAAACATTTGCTATTTATAAGAAAAGGCTCGAATGTTACTCACACCAGTCTACTGATAGAATGAAATTTATGAGTCAAACGCTAATTGATTTGTATTAAAATGATAAAAATAAAAAGAATCGCACCAAAAAGGCCACGGGTGTTCGAGTCAGGAATTTCTTTCATCATTAATTTCCTCTCCAAATATTCTGCTTGCCACCAAGACACCACCAAGCTCCAACAAAACAACTTTAAAACAGAGCCCTGCGAGCTCGACGCTGATCGGTGGATTGCTATGTGTTTGACCAGTTACGTTTTTATCCACTCGTAATTGAAAAGGAATTTCGCAAAGTGTATTAAGGTTCAAATAAAAGTCCCTCTAGATACTTCAGTAAAGTACAGATTAGCGAAAAAGCTACTTAAGTACAATGACAAATTACATTTACTTCATTACTGTCCACTACTGAGTATAGCATGCAGGGTTTACAGAGCAGACACCCTGCATTAGACCTTCAGATCTACAGTCTCATTCTTCATTCTTTGTTGTAGACGAGATACAGATTGTATGGATGTTTTGAGGCAATTATTGTTGGCGGATTCGAATTTGGTAGGTTTAACGATTAAGATGATCGGAATGTCGCGAGTACAAATTAGATTCAACTTTATTAGATTAGATTCAACTTAATTGTCATTACACATGTAGAAGTACAAGGCAACGAAATGCAGTTTGGGTCTAACTAGAGTGCAATATCAGTAGGATATACAGTGTTTAGATGATTTACATAAGTTAAATCCCAGCACCACCAAAGTTCCACTGCTGCGCTCTTGAGCAGGACCTTTAACTCTAATTGTAGCTGTATAATTGTAAGTCATTCAGGAAAAGGGCATCTGCCAGAAGGTTTAAATGTGAATGGATTGGTGTGGACGTATTTGAGACACACCTTATATTACTTTTTGGTCAAATTCAATTGATTGAACACAGTAATTATTACCGATATAAAGTTCCAGGTCACCGAAGTGTTTGTTTGGATGTAAAAAAAATAAAAAATAAATAAAAAGTGTTAATGCCTCTGACATTTCATGTTATAATCAGGAAGTAAAACATTCTGTATTCTAAATAGGTATATAGTGAAGAAATGAATAAAAAATAAAAATGAAAACAATTTACTTTCAGTATGTTTAGTTGGTGTTGATGGAGTAGTTTATTAGAGTAATAGTAATATAATGGTCACTTTTTCCCTTATAAGGCAGCTGTGGATCAAGGTGCCTTATTTTAGACAAATATGACATCACCGATTGTTTAGCCAGTTTAGAGGTTGAATGATCATTTGCACTACAAATGTTTGTATCGACGAACTCCTACTATGGTTTTATTCTCGCCAGTAAAACCTCGAACCGTCCACGAAATCTTCGTACATGTAGGCGGAGAGATATTTTTGTCAAATTGTAAAATTGTCCTCCCAGAACTTTTTCAAACGAAGAGTTTATGTTTGTGACCTCCTGCAGAAATGTGTGCGCAGGCGTTCTCTCCGAATTCTTCGCTCCAGCTCTTTGGATTATTATTTTTATTTTTTTTTGCAGAGGCACCGCATAGTGAAGGAAGGCAGTCTGGCAGAGTTTGAGCACTTGACATGAGCTTAAGACGAGACTGGCAGCCATTAGTGTCAGAAAGAGCCTCTCTCGGCAGAAAGATGTTAGCGCTGGCCTTGCTAATCCACCCCCAGCTACTGCCAGTTTAACACACCAAGGCTCTGTAATACCACGATTTACACACTTCAATTTACCCTGGCATCCAACAGCCGAGAGCTACGACTTGCTGAAATACTCTCACTTTTTCTCTCTCTTTCTCTCTCCCTCTCTCTCTCATTCTCTCTCTCTCTCTCGTTCCCACTTTTACTTGTCTACACACACACACACATTTTCAGGATGCTATTACTAGTACGAATCCTATCGGTGGTTTCTAGATGAAATGCTTTTTTCTTCTAATTGATTTCATTGTCAGTAAGCTCAGCGGAGACGCTTTCCGCCGCAGCTGCCTCCTCGTCCTCCTGAATCCATCTCTCTGAATCGTCACCGATTCCCCCCTTTTCTCTGCTCCTCTGTCACTCTGTAAAATGACTCTTGCCGGATGATCCATCATTCGACATGGAGACGGCACCCCGACACATTGTCTCACAAAGTCCTTTAGCATCCCTTATCTCCGCACTAACTTTGGCGATCATTCAGCTGCTGTTGTGCAACTGATTTCTTTTTTTTTGTTTGTCTGTTTTTTTTACACTTTTATGAACAGTCAGTTTCTGTATGGAAGAGGTGTGTTTTGTGTACGGTGTGTTCTGTAATGAGAACCCGCGAATTTTCCGAACCGTGAATTATCGTGGTTGACTGTATATATATATATATATATATATATATATTAGAGTCTTAAAGAGTCTTAAGGAATGGTGATCAGTATAGAATTGTATAGTGTAATTTGTTAATAATTTAATACATCACAGTACATAATTCGTACCATCGTACCTCAGGGACTATTAGTGTATATTTATATTTAAGCAACCAGGACTATACAAATGGATGTTAGCATGACAGTACTAAACGGATGCTAGCATGGCGATACAACACGCAGCAGTAAGTTGCTAGTGTGCCCTATTACTGATGTCCGCACATGTCGCGGGTCAAGACGGCTGACAACAGGGTGCATAGAACAGGTTGTGGTGATAAAGTTTATTGTGAACGAAAGCGTAAAACCCGCAGAAGACTGGGGAGTGAGGAGGCGCTCAGCCGCTGTAAGACATTCGAATTGTGCAAACGCTTTAAACACGGCCGCATGTCCGTCAGTGTTGTGGGTTCCAGCATACAGCAGTCATTCATGTGAAGAAGTTTCTCTGAGGTCAGCATTTCAGCAGTGGTGACAGAGCGAAGCAGGTTGTCCTAGAATGGTTCAGGCGTACTGACAAATCTTTTCATGCCAAATGTTTCCAGGAATTGGTTAAATGCTTGGATAAGTGTATAAATGTTGCAGGGGAGTATGTTAAAAAAAACGAATTCAGTTTCCACTCCTAAAATGTAGTTCTTTTATTTTATAAACTCAGTATCGGTTTGACTCGAATGTCCCTTGTATATACTCTATAGTATTAGATACATTACTGATTCCTTTCATACTTTCTAGCACGGCTTTCACGATCATTCCTCATCCTCCGTTGTACAGGAAGATGTTTAAGATGTAAAAGTTGTCAAGCTTATGAGGTGGAAAAAAAAAGAAAAAAAGCATCAGCAATTAGTTTTACATTTAAAATGTAATCAGGGCCATTTAGTGTAATCAGTGTTCCTTCATAAGCAGGAAAGCGAATAGAGAAAGAGAGAGAGAGAGAGAGAGAGAGAGAGAGA